>VZQC01001376.1:1535659-1555659 GCA_009823505.1 Rhizomys pruinosus | reverse complement strand
AGTGAGAGGCCAGATGTTTTTATTGCTCTGTAGACCAAGAAAGCATCAGAGACATTCTTCTTTCTTCAGACTGCTCCTTGACTTACCAAAGCATCAATGTGTTTTCATGTAAAATTCTCTGTTTTTGATAGATTTTCCTCTGTCCCCAATAATAATCTGAATTTTAAATCTACTCATTTAATTTTCAGAGCATTATTTGATATAATTTATCATCCCATTTTACAGTTGTGGAAATAGTTCAAGATGATCCAATTAAGCATCAGTGTGTTTAGGTTTATATATATTCTGTTTGATTCCAGTGTCCACATTCTGGACTTAAACCTATGAGAAGTATTTTGGTTTAGCGTGAACTCACAACTGGGAGTAACTAAACTACTAAGATGCATAAAAATTTATTGGGCTTTGACAAAAATCTCCTTAGGAAATAAACTTAATTGCCTTATAATACTTAATAACCTAAGAGAAACATTATCTAATAAGTGGGCATTTGGACAATAATAAAACTAAGACAAATTAATAATGTCAACTAAACTGCATATTAAAATAACAAAGGAAGAAGAACAGCTTGTTTTCTCAGTCCCATGTGTCACATAGGACCATCACTTACTGGACTCAGCATTCTGCAGTAAGCCTTCTTCTAGCAATGCCAGTAGACAGTAAATCTAAAAACAGATGTCGACACTGTGTTGACAGTATTTAACTGATGCACAAAATATGCACTAAAACTTTCTTCCTCTGGGATGAAGAACAAGCAAGTATCATTTTAGGTAAAGCTAGAATAGCCACAATGCAGTGTTCATTTAAATTTTCCAAATTGCTAGGAGAAAAGTCTGTCAGTCAGTCAGTCTGTCTGCCTTTCTGGATTAATGGCATTTTTGTTCCTAAGAACTTGTTTTTGTTTTTGCCTTAAAAGTAATAAGCAGGTCCTTTGACTTCTATGTTGTCAATAAAAAATTTCCAGATATTATCAACGGACATTAAATTTCAGTATAAAATTAAATTTAGTGCTCTAGTAGTCTAGAAATGAACAATGTTGTTTGCAACTAACTGGTGGCGATTAGCTCTCTATGAGGTAGATGTTGGCTAGATTTTAAAAACTAAAAGATGACAGCAGAGTTGAGAGATTTCTGAACTGTGTGGTCCTAGTTGGTCCCTGGAACAAATGGCGTCTAGGATCAGTCAATCTCCCTATCCTCTCACTTCTAGGGAGTCTGTGTTCAGGAACTTTTCTTTTGACTGAAGAATATGTTTTATTGTGAAGTTGAAAAGGAACATATTGTAGCCATCCCTCACTGAATTTAGAATCTGACTCCAACAATCTTTGTAGATAAGGTATTTTGCCTCCTTAGATAACTTTATTACTAGGTATCTTATTATTTTTGTCTTATTGTAAATGAAGTTGTCTTTCTAACTTATTTTTCAAGTAACTCATAGTTAATATCAGAAATCCACCTGTTCCTTTAAAATTATTACACTTTTTTTTGGTTGTGTGTGTGTGTGTGTGTGTGTGTGTGTGTGTGTGTATGCGTGTTGGAGTCTTTAGGACAAGTCATGTACAGCATGTCATCTACAAGTGATTTTATGCCTGCTTTTCTGATTTAGATGACTATTATTTCTTTTTCTTATCTAATTGCTTCAGTTAATGTTTCTCATACGATTGTGGACATATTTCTCTTTTTCTTGATCTTAGAGGAAAAACACTCAATTTTTTATCATTGAATATGATGTTAGAAGTTAGATTTTCATATGTAAAACTTCTACAAGGAGAAAAGCTTTACAGCTTTGGTGTTGGCAATGATTTCATTAATATGAAGTCAATAGTATAGGCAACCAAAATGAACATGCAGGACTATCTGATGGTAAAACAACATGGATAGCAAAGGAAATAATCCCCCAAGTGCAACTTACACAATATGAGAAAATATTTTTCAACCTATAAATCTGATAGTAGTTGTCTCCTACTATAACTCAGGAAAAATATGAATGAATAAATAAAGTGGGCTAAAGTTCTTGAATGGACATTTCTCCAAATAGTACATCTAAATGGTGGATAGGTATATTTTGAAAATGATCAGTGTTACTATTAATCAGGGAAATGCAAATTCAAACCACACATGCGCTATTTTCTCAAATTTGCCAAGGTGGCATTCATCAAAATGCACATAAATCAAAACTGAATACAGTGTCATTCCCATGAAGAATACCGACCTTCCCTCTCCCAGTAGTCATCAATTGCCAATATTTTCTCAGGTAAAGTTGGGGTTCCTCACCCATTTCCACACTTTTATGCTGGTCTGTGTCTGGTTTGAGCTCACATGGGTGTTCATTCTCTCACTACAACTGTAAGTTCATATGAGCAAATTCCTAGCTTCCTGGAAAACTGTCTCCTTCTGGTCTTCTACCACCTGGCTCCTGCATTCTTTCCACCCTCTCTTCCACAGCAGTCAGATGTGGGTGCTGGAGGTTTGATGTAATTGTGCTACCCAGGGAAAGCACTCTGCGGTCTCTTATGTCTCTGTACTTTGGCCACTTGTGGCTTTCTGGGTTGATCACCATCTGTTGAATGAGGGACCTTTGCTAGTGAGAGTCGAGAGATGCATTAATATTCTTTCTGCCCCCTGTCCCACTATGTTCTCTGAGCCTTAGGTGTATAGGTTGTATTATAGATGTGTTGGTTAAGGCTGGGAATTCCAGACTCTTATTCTGTGCATTTGACTAGTCATGGAACTCTATAATATTGTCCATTTGTTGCAATAAAAGAAGATTTTTTGATGAGTGGTGAGAGGTATACTTGTTTTGTGGATATACAGATACATATTTAGAATACATTAAGGAATTACATTTGTCTGGGGATGTGATCAATCTAGGGTTTTCTTTAGGATCTATGACCTCTCTAGTCCTGTGTATTTGACTATGTTTCCAAGCCACACATTAGTTCTCTCCCACTGAGCAGGCCTTAAGCACAATAGCTAGCTGTTGATTAGCTCCCAAATAAAAGTGCTACTACTGCACCAATAGAGATAGTTTGCTGGGCCAGTCATTGTTATTAGGCTTTACAGTTGGGTAGGACCATGATTGCATTTTTCCTTTGACAGCTTACATAGTATCCTCTGATTTTATGAGAGTTAGTCCTCAGGGAGAAGGTTTCCAGGTCAGTTCCAGCTTGGATGCACTAAGTCTTTTGTCTGAGCTATGTCATGCCTTCAGCAATAGGGTCTTACCTTCAAGTACTGGGAGGCAATCAAGAGCCATGGCAATAGTCTGTGCTCTTTTGGGAGTCTCCTGACTACTCTCACAAACCATTCCAATGGAGGTTTTGCCTGCTTGACACTATTTTGGGAAATGCTTTCTGATTGTCTGAAGGCCCACTGCACAAAGTGGAACCAATACTTGGCACAGTTATCAGGGCCAAGAACCTATGGCTAGCTATGTTGTAGATCCTCTGGGAGAATTTTTCCTCCTCCTCTTCCTCCTCCTCCTCCTCCTCCTCCTCCTCCTCCTCCTTCTGCTGCTGCTAAATAACATAGTATTAAACCAAATCCTAAGGCCTTATTGTTAAACCCATAAATAGTGCTTCCCTCAACACTTAGCAAATAATTTTTCTTCTTGTATTAGATGCCAACACAGAGACTTAAAATTGGTCCATATGCAAAGAATAAGAGACCATAAAGTATTCAGCCCTAGTTGTGACATCTGTATCACATCCCTCCCTTCATGGCTGTGGGATATTTGGGAAGTAGTAGAAAGACCGTTACAGCCAGAAGTGGATGACTATAGATGGAGTGTTTTGAGACACAATAGGGCAGTTACACATATGAGTTCACAGTGATTATGACAACATGTGTAAGACCTGCACACACTTAAACCAGACAAAATCTCAGCATGGAGAAGAGAGGTTGTCAAGAAGTGTTCTAGCTCTGGAATTATTGGCAACTGATAGCTGTTGAGAGAGGAAGAGTCAGTTTCCTGATAGATTGACCACATTTCAGAGGATCACCTCACATCCAAGAATATTCAATAACATACATTGGACTCAATGGACCTTAAAAAAGTATAAGGGAAGATACAAGATTGGGTTGGTAGGGTGGTATGGGTAGATCTGGGAGGGGCTGGTAGGTTTGTGAAAATGATCCAAATGCATAAAGTTCTCAAAGAATTACCACAAATATTGTTTCTGAAAGTATATTGTACTAAGTGAAACAAGCTACTCTATTCTACTTATACAAGGTTTCTGAAATGATAAAAATCAGGGAATCAAAGATAGGAAAGGTGGGTTTGCTGGCTAAAGGAAGGGCTAAAGGGAAGTTTCCACATAGTGGGCATGAAGTAACAGTCAACAGAGTGAATGAACTCTGGAGAGCGGCTGTAGAAGCCTGTATCAAGAACAAATAAACTTCGACCATTTAAAAGTTTGTTGAGCAGACCCTATGCTGTATTAGTACAACAAAAACTGAATTTGGGAACCTGGAAGTCGCTCCAGACAAGTAGATTTCAGAGTAGATTGTCTTTTGGGCTGCTGGAAAAGGGTGGCAACTCTGAACCCTTTTGTAAGGGGTGGCCAACAGGGTGGGGCCGCCCTTTGCCTTTGCAGCCGGTGACCAGTGGGGTGGGTTTGGGTTTGGTGCCTCTGTGGCTTTGTACAGGCTGGATCCTGAAGCACAGAAACCCAGAAGTCTCTCCAGACAGGTACTGGGGCGAGGGATAAGTCAGGCATCCCCACCCCCCCTCCACCAACTGGAAGTGAGGAGAAAGTATCCAAGTTGACTTGTTTGGGAGAACCTTCAGAACAGGAAGGGAATAGTGACTTAGACTTCCAATATTCAATATATAAACAAAATTAAAAGCCTGAAACCTAGACAAGTTAACACTCTGTAAAAAAGGAGGGGAAAAAAAGGGCATCTGAAGGTGGCAAGCAAAGCAAGCCCTCAACACAGTGAAAAGACATTTGTGATTTGAATTACAAAAGGGAAACCCACAAGCCTGGGACATGATGAAGGGACAACATGGGAAAGGTGCAGGATAATTCCACACCAAGCTCTACCAACCCTGTAGGAGATAGCTACAATAGGATGCCCCTGGAGGTGACCGAAGAAAAAGATCTTAGACGAATAATTGCAGACTTATGCAGAGAAATTAAAGACAATAAAGAAGAATTCAGAGAACTAAAGAGAGAGAATGAAAAACTCAGAAAAGACCTAGAGGGATACAATGACAAACTTCAGAAAGAACTAAAGGAAGAGATTGAGAAACTTCAGAAAGAACTAGAGGGAGAAAAAAAAAAAAAGCTGCTGAAAGGGAAGTAGAAACATTGAAAAAGGAAGCCAACCAACGAAGTAGGAAGCACCAAGAAGATTGAGAAGTTCAAACAAGGAAAATGAAAATACTAAAGAAATCAGGCAGGAAATGAAATGAAAAAATGAATAGAGACAATCATCCAATCAATAAGAAAGGAAAAGGAAAAAGCTCAGAAGTAGAAGTAGGAAGAAGAGAACAAAAAATATAAAAAAAAAAAAAAAATGAAGATAACAAAAAAAAAAGTTAAAGAAAAGAAGTATGAAAATATTAAAAATACACCAAAGTGAACAACACCAGGAATATGGGACACTATGAAAACGATCAAACCTTGCAACATAGGAAAAGAGATGATAGGGAATTCTCAAGAAGATAGATAGTATATAAAATCAGATTTTAAACAGGAAAAATAGATGAAAGATTCCTAAACTAAAAATAACAACAACCGCATACAAAACAAGAAACACATAGGACCCCATAAAAAGAAAAAGTCAGAAAGAAAAGCTACCACCATCCAATATCATAGTTAAAAAAATGCTAGACACGGCCAAAAACGAAAGACGAAAATTCTGAAGGCTAACAAAGAGGAAACCACAAATATTACATGAAAGGGGAAGTCCAGTCATGAATTACAACTGACTGACTTGGCACAAACCAGTAAAGCAAGAAACGGGTATGGAGCAAAGCGGATCCCCAGTAGACTATGGATGCCACCCAGAATAAGCGTTACTCGAGCAAGAAAGCTGGTCCAATTACAATTGAATGAGAGAGAAAAATTCTTCCATGAAATAAACAGATGATAGAATTCATGTACTGTGAAACCAACTCTTCATAAATAAAAACCTGAGATGCAAGTCAAAGGGCAGAAGAGAGGAGCAACAATCCTCAAACACCTAGGAAAAGAAACTAATAAAAACATAACCGTAGGAGTAAAATCAGAGGCTAGAAGTCCAAATGGATAATAAAGTGAAAGGAAGCAACATCCATCTTTCAATTATAACCTTAAATATTAATGGGCTAAACTCCCCAATAAAAAGGCATAGACTGGGGCTGGAGAGATGGCCTAGTGGTTGGGAGCGCCGACTATTCTTGTAGAGGACCTGGGTTTGATCCCCAGCACCCACATGGCAGCCGAGAGCTGTCCGAAGCTCCAATTCCAGGAGAACTCCAGTTCCAGGGGAGTCCGGTGCCCTCTTCTGACCTCCGTGGCATTGCACGACATGGGTGCACAGACTTGCATGCAGACAGTGCATTTATACACATACAGAAATAAATAAAAATTAATAAAAAAAAAGGAAAAAAAGGCAAAGACTGGGAGAATGGATTAGGAAATAAAACCCATCTATATGCTGTCTACAAGAAACCCATCTCAATTTCAAGGATAGGCACCAACTTAAGGTGAAGGGATGGAAGAAAGCATTCCAAGCAAATGGTACCAAAAAGAAAGTGAGTGTTGCTATCCTAATATCAGACAAAATAGACTTCAAAGCAAAAGAAATCAAAAGAGACAAAGAGGGCCATTACATCTTTATTAAAAGAACAATTGAAGATGAAGATCTCATAATCATGAATATATACACACCAAACGCTGGTGCACCAAACTTTATACAGACAATTTTTCAGTATCTCAAGGCACAGATTACCCCAGCACACTAATAGTAGGTGACTTCAATACCCCACTAAGTCCCTTAGACAGATCAACAGGACAAAGGATAAACAGAGAGACATCTGAACTAAATGATACAATACACCAAATGCACCTCACAGACATCTATCAAATATTTCATGCAATCACCAGAGAATACACTTTCTACTCAGAATCCCATGGAACATTCTCCAAAATAGACCATATACTGGGACACAGGAAAAAACTCAACAAATACAAAAAGATTGAAATAATCTCAGGCATTCTATCACCACAGTGCAATAAAACTCAATATCAACACAAGGATAAACCCTACAACCTACAAGAACACATGGAGACTAAACAACACTCCCCTGGCCCATGCCCAGCCTGACCTCTTATACAATACACAACAACCTGCCCAGGGTGGCACCAATCAAGACAATACTCCACAGATGTGGCCACAGGCCAGTCCAATGCAGCCAATTCCCCAATTGAGGCTCCCTCAACCCAGGTGTGTCAAGTTGACACTAAAGCTATCCAGCACATAGATATTAAACCTTTTTGTCAAAAAACTTTCAATTCAAATCTTAAAACTAACTATGGGAAAAGATGTGTATATTCCAACAGGTCAAAATGTCACCAATTTAACGGCTGAGAAAGAAAAGATACAGCTTTGCATTGTGTAGGATGCACCAGGAAGTGCCAGCAGAAATGTTGGCCCGTCTAAATATTGAAAGGAAGAAAAGCCTCAGATTGCTACAGACATCAAACCCCTCTGTGGATCCTACTTGTAACAACTATTTATAATGAGTCCTAACGAAACTTACCTTCTAGGTGCTGCAAAGTTTTAAATAGAGAGACTTTCTTACCTCCCCCCCCCATAGATCAAGGAGAAATATGATGATGAGGTAATTCTCTAACTGTAAATTGGAGCCAACTGTTATAGAGGTACTCTTATAAAACCAGTAAAACTGCCTTCTTTAATTGACTAATAGACATAGGAACTGTGAAAAGGATTATTCTCTATTCAGAACCAAATATAATACTAAAGTCTCCTTAAGCTATGCACTTAAGCAAAATATATTAATACAGGACAGCTCTGATATCAGCAATGGATTATTCTACCAAGGAGATGTTGGCCAGGGGATCCAAGCCCCCACCCCCCAAAAGGTAAAAGCTTCTTGCCTGTAAACTGGGATACCTGCAAGAAGACAGGTAATAAGGCCCTGCTGTCAAAGACCTGAGTAAGCATGGGAAGATGTTATGAGAACCACACTTGCAAGTTTACTGTTGGTCCCTGGAATACCAGAGAGTTTACCAAAGGCACTAAACCAATAAAGCAATATAGGTTCTCTTGAGTCAAGCAAGTTCCCTCCATCAGCACAGCTCACTTCACTGCCTGGAATACTGTGCAGCAGTGGCAGCCATATGCCTGTATATCCCAAATCTAATTGGCTATTAGCTCTCTCCTTGGAGAAATAACCCATGGCAAATGCCACAAGCTTACATCCTCTAGTGTTAGGAGATGTTATAAGCCACAGTAAGACCAATGTCACATTTAAGAAAAAACGTAATTCATGAATTAACATACCATCCAAACATTGTGTCATACCAAAGTAACCTACCATAACAATTATAACTGTTTAAATACCTATATATATCTAATTGCGTTGTGTTTCATTAGTAGGATTGAAAAGGTTATTCCTGGACAAACTGTCAGCCCATGAAAGGAAAACAGCCAGAATTGACCAGAGTCCAAAACAACAGCTCCAGAGAAAGTAGAACTGTTTGCTTCTTGTCCACCTGTGCCCCTTTTCTAAGCCTAGGGAACAATCTGCAGAAGAGGGGGCATGGTAGAATGTAAGGACTACAATTGGGGTGAATGGCGAAACTACAGCAATATAGTCTGGGCACTCATTTGATCAACTTGATTGAATATACAAGCCCTCCAGCTGGATGGTGGACCCATGGGCTGTGTGGGTTTGGACACAACTGCTTGCAAATTGGTTTTTCATGTAGGATGCTTGTGCTCATAAATTATTACTTATTGTTAAAAAAAAGAAAAAAATAAAGAAGTAATACAAAAAGAAAATAAAAAAATAAAAAGGTGTCTTCTGAAAAAAACCTGAAATTAATTAAGAAAATAAAGGTGATGAAAATAGTCCTGGAAGCTGGGTGTGGTGGCACATACCTTTAATCCTAGCACTCAGGAGGCAGAGGCAGGTGGATCTCTGTGAGTTCAAGGCCAACCTGGTCTACAGAGTGAGTTCCAGGACAGCTGGGGCTACAGGGAGACCCTGTCTCAAAAACACCAAAAAAAAAAAAAAATAGGCTTGGAAATCATTGCTTCAATGTTAAATAAAGGACATAATTATTTAAGGATACTGCCTCCTTCTTTGTTTGTTTGTAACCATTACTTGATTAAATGTAGGACACTGACATCAAATTTTTGTAGAGGAATTTTCATGGTATGTTACATATTTAGTGATGGGAAGGGATGCACTATAGTAGAAAATATGTATCAGATAAACAACTATGTTGTTATAATGTAAATCTCTCAAGGGGCTCTAGAATCTACCCACCACTTATTTTCAGACTCTGTAATTACTGTATTTGGGTGGAGAGTATGTATCCATATTTTAAAGTAATGTAAAATTAATGGAGGAAAATTTGAATTTCTAAGCATAAAAAAAAGACTGAGAGAAAGATGCAGGACAGTTAGGGCAGAATGTGTGATCTGGGGTAGGGTGGGGGGAAGGGAAAAGGGAATATCCCTAAACTGAATTGAAAAATGATGTCTAAAATACACAAAACATCAATAAAGGTGCAAAAAAGAAAATATGTACCAGATTTAGATAATCTACTCATTTGTTCTTTCTGTTTAGTTGAATAATAAGACATTATCCGTGTAATATTTTTACATTTATTTATTTAAAACGTGTGTACATATGTATGGTATGTTTCATGTGTGATCAGGTGACAATTTATGAGTCTTGGTTCTCTCTTTCTACCATGCAGGTTCCAGGGAACGAACTCAAGTTGTCAGGTTTGGAAACAAGCACCTTTTCCACTGACAAATCTTGCAAGCCTAATTAATAAAATATTCTTTTTTTATAAAATATTCTTTTTACAAACAGTGCTTCTTATACCAATATTCTTTTAGAAAGCCACATAAATCAAAAGGATAAATTGACGACAACACTAGGGTATTTGATTCAAATGACTATGAGACCTAGGTAAGAATTTATGTAAGAAGTTACTAAAAGTGCATTCTTTTTTTTTTTATTTTTTTATTTATTTCTGTATGTGTATGAATGTACTGTCTGCATGCATGTTTGTGCACCCGTGTCGTGCCATGCCGCGGAGGTCAGAAGAGGGTGTCGGATTCCCCTGAAACTGGAGTTCTCCTGGAATTGGAGTTTCAGACGGTTCTCGGCCGCCATGTGGGTGCTGGGGATCGAACCCGGGTCCTCTGCAAGAGCAGTCGGCGTCTTAACTGCTAGGCCATCTCTCCAGCCCTAAAAGTGCATTCTTGTACAAATCAGTATTTATTGTCTACACATTAAAACACGTTTAAGCTGAGTGATAGAGCAATAAACACAAAAACCTTGGGCTCCATTGTACTCTCTTTCTGTTGTAAGCAGGAAAAGAAAGACAGAGAAGAAAATAAGATTCTGTCGGGTCTCAGAATATGTGTAAGAACTGTGACTCGTGAGTAAAAAGGATGTTTCTAAAAGAACAATTTCGGCTGGCATATAGGAATTTAGTGTTTGTGGAATGTAGGGAGGATTGTAAGCAAGGAGATTAATTAGGAGATTGAGAACTGTGCATAGGGAGCTTGGTGGTGACTTGTAATGGGATGCTTAAGTTGGATCTAACAGGATCAAAGAAATGATTTATATAAATTGGTAATTGTGTGTGTGTGTGTGTGTGTGTGTGTGTGAGAGAGAGAGAGAGAGAGAGAGAGAGAGAGAGAGAGAGAGAAAGGCTATTTTTCCAAACCAGATGGTAAAAATAAAAGTGGATAAAAAAATGCTTGTTTGTAATGGTTGACTAGTAGGACACATTAAGGATAACAAATTTGGAGATTGCTTCATTCAATTTCTTGGAATAAAATTATATTGAAAATTAGTCATATCAACTTGGTCAGAAAGTAGATTCTTAGTAATCAAAGCTGTCAGAGAAATGGAAAAAATACGTTACTCTTTTCCAAGAGATTCATGTGTTACTTGTAATTATAATTCCTGGATAGTCTCAAAATAAAATAATCATTTTCATAATATAGATAAAACACAGGTTTTTTTGTGTGTGTCATGTATTCAAGTGGCAGTTTATAGTGTATGAGATGTGTGTGTGTGTGTGTGTGTGTGTGTGTGTGTGCGCACAGGTCCATATACTGGAGATCCAGTGAGTCCCTCACTTCTTCTCCACCTTAATTGAAAGCTTTATTATTTTTTTAAATATGTATTATTTGTGTGTGTGCACATGTGCTTGTGTGTGTGTGTGTGTGTGTGTGTGTACATAAGTTTTCCTATATGAGTGCTCAAATAGGTCAGAATTGGGTCAACAGATACCCAATTGGAGCTGGAGTTGCAGGGATGTCTGAGCTGTCCAGTGTGGGTGCCGGTATCCAAACTGTGGTCCTCTGAAAGAACAGTAAGTGTTCCTGACTACTGAGACCTCTCTGCAATCCTATGCTTTACTATTTTAATAAGTAACCTTAGGTGAGAAGTAAGCTGATGATATTTATTATTAATTTCATTTTACACTTTATTGAAAATCACATTGTTTTACATTGTATTTATTTTCACAGTTGCTTTGATTCATGGCAAGCCACATTGGTGGCAGTGTTTATGAGGCTTGTAAGTAATGTGATTGAATTGATCAAAGAGAAGCATTCAGTTAATACTTCTATACACTCTGTAGTTAGCCTGGGCTATCATGAAGTCACCAAATTCTGAGTCAAGTGGTTGAGGTTTGGGGAGCACTGTCTCAAGAAAATGCTTCTTGTTTGTGAGGCTTACCAGGATGACTCTTTAACCAGGAAGGTTTAGCCTTTTGATGAATTCCTGGCTCTAGATGACTATTTTCATCTTTAGGACACGTATTTTTTGAGCCACTGCTCTCTGCATAGTAGGTTGGAAGCATAATACTGTTACTTTTGAGAAAATTCATAATTGTATGTAGGTATATGTGATTTATTAAAGGAAAGCACTAAGTAAGGTAATGAGATTATAAAAAAAAATCAGACTTCTCCTGCCTTGCAGATATCCGTACTCTATAGTTCAAGGGAGGACTCAAAAGTTCAACATCTCCATCCTCCATATTGGTTCCAATTGTGTACCATTCTCTTGGGACTGTCCTTTGAGCACATCATTCGCTGTGCACACTCATCATCTACACTATTGGATTTCAGCACCACTTCATTATTATCTTATAATTAGTTTTACATTTCAAGTGAATGAAACTTGGCATGCTGTTAATTTCTTTGTCAAGCTCAGTTATGTACTCTTCAATTATATCATTTGGTCAAATGTCATTTTATATTGAGATATAACTGACAGCTTCAATATTTTATTGACAAACCTATATTTAGACAAAGTATAAACTTTTGACGTTTATAATTAATTTTATTTTATTAATATATAAATTTTTACAAACTGAAGCCTTATCTTATTTCCATTTTTATTTTCTATTCATATTTATATTAATTCCCAACTCCAATACTAAGGTATTGTGCACAGGCTCATAGTGATGCTTCCACACATGTTGGCTTGGCAATGTGCTCTGGTCATCTTTACCCTCCTTATCCCTCTTTCTTATCTTCTCCCCTTCCTCATCCCTAGGAGTCCTCTTTTTCTGGAACTTCTCCTCTTACAATCTTGCCTAATTATCATCTACAACTTCAAAAATAACTTGTCTGCCCAGAATCAACGGTCCAGTGTCAGATCTCTACAGTTTATGGGTTTTGTACACCATAGCACAACATAGCCTCTGTCCCAGGCTGAGCCGCTCTCAAGCTGTGCAGAACAGAGCAGCAGATAAAAGGAAAGGGTAGCATTAGAGCAGCATCGTTGCTGGTCAAGTAGGTCTGCACCAAAGCTCTGGTCATGGGTGGGGCCAGCAGAAGGTACTAAATTAAACATTATTGTCCTATTAAGACAATGAAAGCTTACTGTCAGAAATAAAAATGATAATATACACCTCAAAATCAGGCTTCCTCTTTGGTTTGTCCAGGTCCAGGAGGGGCATTGTTCTGTAAATCTGTTTCAAAAACTAGTCAGGGACTTTCAGTTTTCAAAGGCCATGCTGAGGTTCAGGTCTCATTTCCCTTGCTGTACTCTTCAGCTCTGGAATATTAGCCTCTAATCCTGTTTACCTTTGCTGATGATGTTTTCAGCTTTAATGATTTCCAAGTCAGAGAACATCCTATTCACTAGAGAATCCATCTGAAGTTTCCACAGTTTTTCAGTGACTGGAGAACAACAATCTGCCTCAAAACAAAGGATGCTGCTTAGCAACACACAAAACACCATGAGACAGGACAGACAAATGAAATTAAAGCTTGTAAAAGTTACCCTAATAATTTAGGGGGATTAAAATAAAGCAAAATCATTTGAATGGAAGGGCTTGGGGGAAACCTGCTCCTTGAAACTGCCCATCTCTTCAGGTGGTGGGTTTATTTAAAAGTCCTTTATGAATAGCAAATATCTCAATTCTCTTAAAGAATTTTCTGAAGCTTTTCCACCTACATTTCTCTCTTTTTTAAATTTTTTTAAATTTATTTATTTTTATGTGTATGAATGTATTGTCTGCTTGCAGGTCTGCGCACCCGTGTCGTGCAATGCCGCGGAGGTCAGAAGAGGGTCTCGGATTCCCCTGGAACTGGAGTTCTTCTGGAATTGGAGTCACAGACGGTTTTCAGCCGCCATGTGGGTGCTGGGGATCGAACCCGGGTCCTCTGCAAGAGCGGTCGGCGCTCTTAACCGCTAGGCCATCCCTCCAGCCCCCACATTTCTCTTTTAATTCAATCTGAGACAAGCGTTCACTTTGAGTTATTTTCTTTAAAATGGTGCAACCTTAAATTGATTTAAGGAGATTAATTTTATGAGCTTGATCTTTTAAGTACAAGGTGAAGGATTTTTTTCATAAAAAGTAATAGTAGTAGGTTTCAAATGAAAGTATAGATCAAAATGACCAATCCCAAGGAGAGATTTGCAGTTTTAATTAGGAGACCTAATTAGAAAAACATCTGTGTGATGAGAATATTGGCTGCTCCAATATGAAGGTACACAAATAGAGATCTTCCACCTCTTGAATGGTCAAATTTTTTTTTGGTCTTTTCAAGACAGTGTCTCCCTGTATCTCCAGCTGTCCTGGAACTCACTCTGTAGACCAGACTGGCCTTGAACTCACAAAGGAACTCACAAAGATCCTCCTGCCTCTGCCTCCTGAGTGCCACCATGCCTGGCTCTTTTTTTTTTTTTTGGTCATGGTCAAATTTTTTAAAATGTTGGAGTAGAATGGAATATGTATTTACATGTTAATATTTATTTATTTGTTTGTGGAGAAGACACTCATGCTACAGCACATACACTGAGCTTAGATGACAAATTGTAGTTGCTGATGCTCTGCTTTCATCATATGGGTTCTGATCATGACACCCAGCTCATCAGGCTTGGAAGCAAGTGCCTTTACCAGCTGAGCCATCTGGCTGGACCTAGAATCAAGTATTTATTTATTTATTTATTTATGTATTTATTTATTTATTTTCAGAGATTGTCTTTTTAGTTATGTGTATATGTATCTATGCGGTGTGTTCTAGTTTGTCTTCCATTGCTGTGACAAAACACTGACCAACACCAACTTGGGGAGGAAAGGGTTTATTCATTTTACATCTCCTGGGTCACAGTTCATCACTCAGGGAGCCCAAGGCAGGAACTCAGGGCAGAAACCTGGAGGCAGGAGTTGAAGCACAGGCCATGGAGGAATGCTGTTCACTGGCTTGCTCCCCTGGCTCATGCGCAGCCTGCCTTCTTATACAGTACACAACGACCTGCCCAGGGTGGCACTACTCATTGTGGCCTGGGCCCTCCCACACTGCTTGACCATCAAGACAATACTCCACAGATGTGGCCACAGGCCAATCCAATGGAGCCAATTCCCCAATTGAGGCTCCCTCAACCCAGGTGTGTCAAGTTGACACTAAAGCTATCCAGCACAATTGACCCCTTGTCAACTTGACACACAAAACACATCACTATTAAACCACCACCTTTCCAGTTCTTATCCCCAAAGTATGATGTTAACATTAATCACAACCTAAGACAGTACAACCTTAAAAGCCCCACAGTCCTTAAAATGTCCAAACACTTAAAAGTTCACAGTCTATTAAAAGTCTCTTAACTGTGGGCTGCTGTAAAATCCAAAACAAGTACTGTCTTATTTCAAAGGGAAGAATCAGGCACACTCAAACAAAACCTAAGTCCAGCAAAGTAGCTCAAGGCTGGACACCTGGGATTCACTCACGATCTTCTGGGCTCCAAAGGGTCTCGGCAGCTCCCCCTCTCCGACTCTGCCGTCCGTGGCACACTCATCTCGCAGGCCCAGGCCGACTCCATTCTACACCTACCGCTGCTCTTGGTGGTCGTCCCAGGGTACCGGCATCTCCAAAAAGCTGGGGTCGCTACTGAAACTGAGGCAGCACCTTCACCAATGGTCTCTTCTGACCTCTCCTGGTGCAAAGCCTCAGCTTCTCTCCATGACCCCTGCAATCCTGGGGTCTTCACAGCAACCGAGGTGCACTTCCACCAATGGTCTTTCCTGACCTCTCACAGTGCCAAGCCTCGGCTGCTCTCTGTGACCCCCTCAAATTTCAACACCGGAACCATATAGGAGACTCTTACACGTTACCAAGTCCGGCTTCTGGCTCGAGATGGAGGCTCAGGCCCTTTCTGGGTCACAGCTTCTGTGTGCTGACCTTGAAGATATTCTCCCCAGAAGATTTCACCTCAGTGATGCTGGTCTCTTGTTACTTACAGCTGATTTTTCAGCCCCAGCTAACCAGCATCAATTGCCCCAGTACCACAAAAGTTTCACTTCAGGTTCTGGTCTCTTGTTACTTACAGCTGATTCTCCACAGCCCCAGCTGACCAGAACCCACAGATTACACAGTCCTGATGATCTCTGCTCCCCTTTGAAACTAGAAACTTCACAAGCCAGGCCTCCATCTTCTACAACTCCTTCAGCAAAACTGCTCCAAGCTCCACAGCAACGATCTTTAGGCATTCAATGATCTTCCCAGCCCAAAGTTCCAAACGCCTCCACAATCCTTCCCCAAAACACCAAGGTCAGGTCTGTCACAGCAATACCCCACTCTTCTGGTACCAATTTCTGTTCTAGTTTGTCTTCCATTGCTGTGACAAAACACTCTGACCAACACCAACTTGGGGAGGAAAGGGTTTATTCATCTTACATCTCCTGGGTCACAGTTCATCACTCAGGGAGCCCAAGGCAGGAACTCAGGGCAGGAACCTGGAGGCAGGAGCTGAAGCACAGGCCATGGAGGAATGCTGTTCACTGGCTTGCTCCCCTGGCTCTAAGGTACACAACAACCACCTGCCCAGGGTGGCACTACTCATTGTGGGCTGGGCCCTCCCACACTGCTCGACCATCAAAACAATACTCCACAGATGTGGCCACAGGCCAATCCAATGGAGCCAATTCCCCAAATGAGGGTCCCTCAACCCAGGTGTGTCAGGTTGACACTAAAGCTATCCAGCACAGGGTGTATATACACCTGAATGGATGTAGGATAGCCATAGAGGCTGGAAGAGGATGTTGGATCCCTTAAAGCTGGACTTATAGACAATTGTCAGCCACAAAATGGTGCTGGAAACTGAATTTCAGTCCTCTCCAAGAGCAAGTACATTCTCTTAACTGGGGACTCATCTCTCTAGCCCCCTAGAATCAAGGATTTAAAAAGAAAATCAAATAATGAATTCATAATTAGCTTGAACAAATATGAGTGTTTTACTTCTGTGATTTGTATCATATACCAACCCTAAGTGTCTTGGAGCCTTACTAAATTGTAAACACTAAAGAGTAGACACTGTGACCTATGTCCAGCAGTACACATAGTACATGGCAAATGTCCAAAAGCATGATTGGGTGAATTGTGAATTTGAGAAAGTGCAATGAAAGAAACGGGAGGGAGTAAATCGAATTGCAGCAAAATACATTTTTTATCAGCTAAGACCACCCTTTCTAGCCATATACCACTACTGGAGACTTTTAGTCAGTTTGTGGCATTGGAGTTTCTATTACAGAATATCATCTCCCTGGATTCAGAAAGTTTGACTGTGGTGTGGAAAAAGCCATATATGTGATATCTATATGAAAAGTATAGAAGCTTTCTGTGGTGCTGCTTAGGTCGAATAAGTCATTTCTCAGGAAAGCATGGAGAAGTATTCTGTGGAGAATCTGCTCAATTACATGGTGCAGCCACATCTTGCACAGATACTAGAGGCTCACAAATTCCCCTTTCAAAAATAAGGTGAGGGCTGGAGAGATTGCTTTGAGTCCCAGCATCCACACTGGAGGTAACAACTGTCCGTAACTCTCGGTCCAGCCTGATGCCGTCTTCTGATTCCATGGGCATTGAATGACAGAGGTGCACTTACACACTTGCAGGCAATACACTCATACACCTAAAATAAAAATAATCAATAAAAATTAAATAAAATAATGTGCTTATAAACAAGAGAAAATTCGATATATAGAGACCATATCATCCAAAATGTATTAGAACAAGGAAAGAACACTGTGGGAATAGTTCAGAGGCCATGGACTGTGCAGTACAGTACACAGCAGCACTTCTAAGATGACCATTGTTTTGACACTGCATGAGACATCTCTTAAGATATTATAGCATTTTTAACAGTACTCCCTAGTGACTCATATTTTGAATGATTTTACAGTCATATAGCATTAATAACTGGGAAGAAGGTCTGTGGTTTTTTTGTTTGTTTAAGTGACAAAAGTGCTGAAATTACCAACATCTCTTCAGGAAGCTGCCAGGAATACAGTTACTGTGAATAGACACCATGCAGAAAATTTATGGCATGGGACCATGGAGCATAGAAAAATTATAAACAAGTAGTCTATATGGAGTTGTATAACGACTATTTAAGCTTTCATATTGAAGGAGAAATTGAAAGTGTGACCTAAAATGATTTGGAAGTAATTTGTAAAGTATTAGAAACATTTGGTGTGAGCAATAATTTATTTGGATGGAAAAAAGAAAATTTCCAAATACATTTCTTTTTAAAGTCAAGAAAACCAAAATTATGTGTTGTCTTATGAACTTACCTAAGAGCAACACAAATGTCAGTAAAATGTAAGCATGAAAATATACACATTGGAGTGAGATGATATCTTAGAGTGGTTTTAATTTGCATTTCCTTAATTATTAATGATGTTGAACACTTTTAAAGATGTTTCTCAGCCATCTTTACTTCCTCACAGGTAGTCTCTGTTCAGCTCTTTACTTCATCTTTTGGGTAGGTCATTTGTTTTCTTACTTCTTTGTTTTTTGAGTAGTCTATATATTCTAGATATTAATGCTCTGTCAGATGAATAACTGGAAAAGATTTCCCCCCACTCTATGGGTTTTCTCTTCACTTCCTTCATTGTTTCTTTTGTTGTACAGAAGCTTTTGAGTTTGATGAGGTCTGATTTGTTGACTGTTGACCTTAATTCCTGCACAACTACTGTCTGATTTAGAAAGTATTTTCCTTACAACTAGGAATCAATGTTATATTCCTCCTGATCTGAAAACAACTGTGCTCTTATATTGTGAATCCCTAGACAGGTTCTATCTAGAACTAACCTACCATTTATTTTCAGACTATGGATTTTTGGTATATGATGGTGGGCATGTATACATATTTTAGAGTAACAGAGTTAAAATGGAAAAATGTGAATCAAAAAATATGATATGGAAATAACACACAGTTTGTTTTCAGAAGATACAATTTTAGTATAGGTGCAATGTATCAGGGTGGTGTAACTTAGCCTTTCTGGGTGTTTAATGACCATACTTAATGCCCATACCAATTTGGCTGAGAGACCTAAGGGATGACTTTGTTTCTTGCCCTCAGAGACCGACTAAGTCTCAGGGCCATCTCTTGAAATGTCCTGCAAATATGGGTCACCAGTCTTCCTGTGTAGGGAGGTCTTGGATATCCACTAATGGGACTTTAGCCAGTGTCCGGTCTATAAAGAAGAAAGTCTGCTTGCTTCCAAAAGGGAAGCCTGGTCTAGCAAGACCTGATTTTGTCCTCGAGTAGATGGAACTGGTAAATGAAAAGCCAAAAGAAGCCAGGGGCTCCCCCCCAAAAAACCCCACAGGTGACCCCTGAGGACTAGATCCTCAACTGACCTTGAGAAAACAAAAACCTTGGTTAATCTGGGCTAACTGTGTGGCCTTAAGCATCCAAAAGGAAAGTATAACCAGAAATAAATAATCAGTAAGGTCTGAGAAATTGTACTTCAGTTATAAAAGTTGAGATCTTAGTAAATAGACAAAAAGGAAAAAAAAGAGAGAGAGAGATCACTGTTGTTTCACCTGTCTTTAATTCTTACTGGCTGCCACTGCTTTTGCCATTCTTCAAAGAAATGAGACACAGCTTTTTAACCCTCCAATATGGACTGAAGACTCCTGTCTCTCCAAAATCCTCCAAATATTCAATGCCAGATGGGGACTACTGAGATATCCAGTTTGTGGACTGAGCAGCTACTGGGATTCCAGCCTCTTCAGAATGTAGACTGCCATTGTTAGACTACCCAGGCTGTGTCATGGAGGCCAGTACAGGAAGATCAAGACAGGACACACGCTTGCTGGACCTCATTTGGGTGACCATGGGAGGGAAAGACCCCAGTATGGAGCACAAGGGCAAGATTGATGGTTGTTTGGGCTTGCCAAGGAGGAACCTTCAAATACTTCCTTAAGGAAAACATGACCTCTTTCAGCAAAAAAACCCAAACACAACTCAGATGCTATATGTATGTACATATGTAT
>VZQC01001376.1:1435348-1535451 GCA_009823505.1 Rhizomys pruinosus | reverse complement strand
TTTAAAAAAAAAAACCCCAAAAATCAAAAAAAAAAAAAAAACCCTCTGGAAAGACTTGGAAAAAGATACAAGACATGTATGTCAGAGTGCAGGAACTCAGGTGGGTTGGGGGGCATGGAAAGGGAAGTATGTGACTTTAAATTCAACTGAGAAATGATGTATGATGTATGGAAATAGTTTAATAACAATAATAAATTTTAAAAAATTAAAGGGAACAACAAAAAAAGAAATAGAAAGAATAACTAACCTGAAGTGTTACAACTGTTATAATCCTCCAACTAAAAATATGTAAGTATAACTTAGAACATAAATTTGAAATTCTAAAAAAAACTGGACTCAATGGATGAACTCATACTGAGGGACATTTGAAGACTCATACCTGACTCAATATATGACAGAATGATGAAATGTGGTGGGGTGTGGGTATAGAATGGTGCAGATAGGGGAGGGGTCTAAATATGATCAGGTTGTAGTGTATGAAATGCAAGAATATTCAATAAAAATTTTAAATAAAAAATAAAGTAGTTTCCTATGCCTATGTCTTGTAGGTTGCTGCCAACTTTTTCTTGTATTACCTTCAGGGTTTCCGGTTTCACGTTGAGATCTTTGATCCATTTGGAGTTGAGTTTTGTACAGGGTGAGAGGCAGGGGTGTTTAATATTGTTCTACAAATGGTGATCCGGTTTTGCCAGCATCATTTGCTGAACATGCTGTCTTTCCTCCATTGAGCTCTTTTTGCCCCTTTGTCAAATATGAGGTGGCTGAAATTGTATTAGCTCAAGTTTGGATCTTGAATTTTGTTCCATTGGTCAACTGGTATGTTTTTGTGCTAGTACCAGGCTGTCTTTATGACTATCACCCAGTAATATAGCTTGAAATCTGGTAGAGCAATCCCCCGTGTATTGCATTTTTCACTCAGGGTTGCTTTAGCTATTTGGGGTCTTTTGTTTTTCCATATGAATTTAAGGATTTTTTTCCAAGTCTGTGAAGAAGCTCATGGGGATTTTGATTGGGATTACATTGAATCTGTATATCAATTTGGATAAAATGGACATTTTTACTATATTAATGTTTCCAATCCATGAGTATGGGAGATCTTTCTCTCTTTTGATGTCATTTTCAATCTGCTTCTTCAGGGGTTTAAATTTTTTTTTGTAGAGATCTTTGGTATCTTTGGTTAGGTTTGTTCCCAAGTATTTTATTATTTTTGAGGCTATTGTGAGTGGGAAGTTCTGGCTAAAATCAAGAAAACAAAAGACATCAAATGCTGGAGAGGTTTTGGGGAAAGGGGAACACTCATCCACTGCTGGTGGGAATGTAAACTTCTACAACCATTATGGAAAGCAGTGTGGAGAACCCTTGAAAGACTCAAAATGAGCCTACCAC
This sequence comes from Rhizomys pruinosus, assembly GCA_009823505.1. Taxonomy (NCBI): domain Eukaryota; kingdom Metazoa; phylum Chordata; class Mammalia; order Rodentia; family Spalacidae; genus Rhizomys; species Rhizomys pruinosus. The sequence goes on along the minus strand of VZQC01001376.1, from coordinate 1,534,065 downwards.
CTGACCCAGCCATACCACTCCTGGGTATATACCCACAAGACACATCCTACCACAAAGATACATGCACAACTATGCTTATTGCAGCTCTCTTCACAATAGTGAAGAGCTGGAACCAACCCAAATGTCCTTCAACTGACTACTTGGCAAAAATGTGGTACATCTACACAGTGAAGTTCTATTCAGTAGTAAAGAAAGATGACATCATGAACTTTGCAGGTAAATGGATGGAACTTGAGGCCATTATGCTAAGTGAAAAACAAATTGCAAATGGTCTCCTTCATTTGTGGATGCTAACACCAAATCCTCAGATGAAAGGCAAACTGAAAAACATTATTGTTATATTTCTGTCTATCTGAAAGCAACTATGTTGCTATAATGTAAATCTCTTAATGGGCTCTAGAATTGATCTACCACTTACTTTCAGACTCTGTAATTTCTGTATATCAGTGGAAAGTATGTATTCATATTTTAGAGCAATATAAAATTAAAGGCGGAAAATGTGAATTCCTAAACACACACACACACACACACATACACACACACACACACACACACACACACACACAAAGACTGAGGGAAAGATGCAAGACAGTTACGGCAGAGTGCATGGTCTGGGGTGGGGTGGGGGGAAGGGAAAGGGGGATATGTCTAAACTGAACTGAGAAATGTCTGAAATACACAAAACATCAATAAAAGCATTATAAAAAAAGAAAATATGCACATTGATGTACTGCTATAAATGACTACTTGTAAGAGCCCCCAGCTCTCCAGGCAGGTTCGGACAGCACCCAGTTCTCCACCCACCCAGTGAGTTGTCTCTGTGCTGTACTACATGTCTTCTCCCAACAAACTCTGGCTGAGTGCTGGAAAACTGATTTTCTTGTTAAGAGGTGTGTTCTTAATAAATAAACTTACCAAACAGATACAATCTTGAAATTTAATTTTAAAAAGAGAGAAATCTCCACAAATGCAAACACTAGAACAATAAAGATTGTCCATTCAAATATGGAGGAGACTGAGACATCACAATAAAGACAAAACAGCACATCACAAGGGAATCAACATTAACTGACATTTGATCCAAGTAAATAAATAAGAAGACAATTGGGGGAACTGGGGATGTGCCAAATTTGAGGTGGTCTTCAGAAAAGATTGTTTAATACACTAGATAGGATAATGGCATGAGAGTAAGATTTTAATAAGTTAGTTTAATATGTAAATTCTGTGTCTATATATGGCATGAAATATTTCTGAAGTTCTATAAAATATTTTGGCAGAAAAAGGTGGAAATGAAACCTAACTGGTAAAAAGTTAACAAATTTAGATAGCAATAAATGTTCATGTTTAAAATTTCAATTCTGAATTTTCCTAAAGTTATAGCAAAATGCATTTTCATGAGAAAAAAATCTTTAGAACATTGCTGAGCTCTGAAAAGCTTGTGTGTCTGACTTCCTCACTCAGAAGTGATAGAACTGGTCTCTCTTAATAAACCACCCTTTATTCTTTCCATTTCATTTATTCACCCGATTTTTATTATATGTTAATATGTTATGACTTAATCGTTTCATGTATTAGTGACTTGTAAGTTATGCTTTTTTGAAAATTTAATTATTTTTAGTTGTCATCATTATATATTGCTTCACAACACATCAGTTTTATTACATTTTCCTACATGCGTGGAGCGTGCTTTGAAGATATTCACCATCCTACTGCCTGCTTGTGCTGCCCTGCTCCCCTTGCTCCCTTCATAGCCTTTTAGCTCCACAATCTTTCTCAGTCCCCTAATTTCTACATAAATAATACATATTATACTTTCCCCCAAATTTGGCGTATTTCATTTAACATAACATCCAGTTCCAGTCTTTTTTCTAAGAAATATTATGTTTAGTGTTCTTTGTAGCTAAGTAATACTTCATCGTGTCTATATACTTTTAAAATCCATTCATCCATCGATGTGCACCTGGATGATGCATAACTTGGCTATTGTCAACCATGCTGGGATAAACAGGAGTCATCAGGTATTTCTCTTGCATGCTGGCTTTCATTCTTTCGTGCAGTTGCATGCATACCCAGGTGTGCCACAAAAGGTTCTGCTGCCCATATACAATTTTTATTTTTATTTTTTTTAAGTAAAAGCACATTGGTGGCCATAGGGGATAGGTTAAATTACATTTCCACCCACAGTGTGTAAGGCTTCTTTCCCCATTCTCACCAGCGTTTGTTGTTTTGTCTTCCTAGAGCTGCCCTAACAAGGTATCACAACTGCCTCAAAACAACCAGAATTTGGTGCTGGAAAAATTGTTCAACAGTTAAGAGCACTGGTTGCTCTTGTGGAGGACTGGGGTTGATTCCCAACACTCACATGGTAGATAACAACTATCCATAACTCCAGTATTTGGTGTCCTGTTCTGGCCTCTGTGGGTATTGCACATAACATGGGTGCACATACATACATGCAGGCAAAACACTTATACACAAAATAAAAATCAATCAATCAAAAGAAAAACCCACAACACCCAGAATTTACCCCCTCAGACTTCTGATGGTGAGAAGAGAAAATTCAGTCCTGATGACTGGCTCAATGCTCCCTTAGAGATCTAAGGGAGAAATTTATCTCTGCCTGTGCTGCCTTCTGGTCTGTGCATGAAAACTTTGTTGTGCTATGACTGAAGATGCAGGAATCCAATACCTGCTTCTGTTATCACATGACCATCTTTCTTCTGTCTTACATTATCTTAGAAAGACAGCGCTTGTGTTGCATTGAGGTCCTAGCCTATTTCAGTACGACTTCAACTTAGAAAATTATATCTACACTGACTCCACTTTCAAATAAGGATCGATTCTAAGATCATGAGAAAAGAACAATGTATGGTTAGGGGGTGACACAGCTCAAGCCATACACCAGTTTGGGGGTTTATTATTTTCCTAGTCTATCTTCAGTAATTTCATTAGTTTCATCATTTGTCTTTATTATGGTTCCATCTGTTTCTTTGGGCAGCATTTACTAATATTCTTTTATGAAGCTGTACACTTACTGCATTGAACTTTGGGCATTCTGTGCCTTAGGTGTGATTTAGGATTTATTTCTCTAAAAGTAAAGAAATTTAACATTTATCATGAAATTTAACATATAATATTTATATCATTCAACTTGACATTATTTCTTTTGGAAATTTCTGATTTTATCCATTTCATCTAAAACTGTGTAGACTTCTTATTATTCTCAATATACTTCAATTTTTCCCTCAGCCATAAATACCTAAACTATCAGTCAGATTTACACAAAGTAGTAGCTGAACCATAACCAAGGTTTCATCAGTAATAAGCAAAAGATAACAAGATAGTGACAAAACAAATGTCATGTCCATAGCTTAATGACTCCCAACCATTAGATACAGATCTTGGGAATACCTGTTGTGTTAGTCATCTTTATGTTGCTATGACAGATTACCTAACACAACAACTTAGGGGAGGAAGGATTTATTTTGATATGGTGTCCAGGGATATCAGCACATCATGGCAGAAAAGGCACAATGGCACAGGCCTGTGGTAGCAGAAGTTTCAATGCAGTGTGTCAGGAAGTAGACAGCTGGAGGCTGAAATGGAAACAGATATAAACTTCAAGGCTCATTCTTAGTGACTCCCTTTTGCTTATTAGGCTACATGTCCCAATTGTTCCACAACTTCTCAAAACAGAGCCACCAGCAGGGACCAAGTTTTCAAACATATGAAAATTTCCATTTCCTATGGGAACAGCTCACATTAAAACTACTATGTTTTAGAAATCAAAATATGCTGGGTGTAGTGGTGCACACCTTTAATCCCAACATTCAGGGGGCAGAGGTAGGCAGATCTCTGTGAGACTGAGGCCAGGCTGGTGTACATAGTAACTTCACTCAATGAATTAATAGTTTTGAAATTTCTCAGCTTTAATCTTCAACCTTCTCTAGGACTCTGTAATAAATGTCCACTGTTCAACACCACAACAGCATGCTCCCTTCAATAGCACAGACACTAAAACAGGACAGCAGTGGTCTACAAACCCAAAAGGTGCAGACTTATTTGTATACCTGGTCTTTCTGCTATAAGGATTTTTCACATATACAAAATCCTTGTTAAGTAGTGATTTATAATCTAAACAGTAAACTCAATTAGCCAATAACTATAAGAAAATTTGATTGGGATCAAAATCAATCACATTTTCTGACAAGCTATTAAAATATTGTTTCATGTCTCTATGTAAGGTCAGTTTTGATGAATGATCCCTGTTCCTTTAAACAAAAGCTTCTGCCATTGTTGCATGAATTCTTCCATTCATACAAGCAGGTTGAGTTTTGAAGATGCTTAGATATTTCCACAGTTCTGTTCACTTTTTCTCTGCTAGTTTTCATATGCTGTGTGGTACAGTGTCCCTCTATGAGTGTGGCCTATGTCCATTTATCTCATTAATTCTGACAATTTTCCTTTGTACGCTTTGAGCTTACTATGAGTATAAAAATTTAGACTTGTTTGGCATGACCGATATATTTTTTAGTGCCAGGAGGTCAAACCCAGGGCCTTGTGACAGCAAGTGCCCCGTCACTGAGCTATACCTTAGCTCTGGATGACTGTACATATAACTTTAAAAATTAATTTAGTTCCAGTACTGCCTTGCGTCTTTATCTCTGCCTTTATTTTTACCCTTTGTGTCCTTATATTTACAGTGACATAAACCTAAGTTTTCTTGTTTTAACTTATCCTGATTTTTTTTCCGTTTACCATTTGATCTGATGTCTGTTGAGCGGTTCATCTTCCAGTCATCCCTAATGAGCCTTCGCACATGTAGGTCATTCCTTTTGTTGTAGAATGTCTGTTCTCTTTTCTTACCTTACTTTCTTATGGGACCTAATTGGTCTCATCAGTATGTAGAATTTCCTTGTATGGTCACTGTTATAGCACATTGTTTTTTCTTTCTGAAAAGTATATACTTCAGCTACTTTTTGCAAACATGTAAGATTAATGTCCACTTGCAGACCCTATCTCAATGAGGGGAGGATTAATTGTCCTTCCTGTCCTCTTGTGGAGATGTGAGATCATCAGGAAATCTTCCTTTTTCAAAATATCCCAATCCAAATTTCTTATAGTTCTTAATTGATTTTTATAATTCTAAATATTTATAGCATCAGAAAGTTAATGTGTATATCCCACTGTAACTAGTTTTAAGTTTCATCTTATTAGGAGTTAAATAAGCCAAATGAAATTTCATGAAAGGTTCACTCCATTTCTGTTATCTGGAAGCACACATCATCTCACTGAGCAATCACACCTACTCAAGTCTGCTGGTCCCACACTTATCTCTGCCCAGCCCCTTTGCCTGCAGTTCCCAGGAGCAGTGGGATTAGTCCACAGAGAAACAACAGTTTCCTGAGAGAATTCTGTTTTTGCACACCGCAATAAGGGGCAAACAGGAATGACCAAGCCCTGGCTTATTTCAAATATTTTCCAGATTATTTGATGCGAACTCCTATCCTACAGCATCCCACTGTCATTTTTAAGTAGACAAGGCGACACTAAGGGCTGTGACTCATAAATGTTCACTTTCTTCCTGGTCTAAGTAGGCAGTCAATAGGCAAAAATGTTCAGTGACACAAAGTTTCTATGAGTGTGTACGAGCTTCTTTCTCTTTTGGAGATCACTCTGAGTACAAGTAGAAGGAACAATGACCTGCCCTGTGTCCTTCCTGTCCTCTTGTGGAGCTGGGAGACAATCAGGAAATCTTCCTTTACAAAATATCCCAGTTTTTCAAGGTTGTCTAATCTATTCCTTTATTCCCAAAACTATATATATATATATATATCCATCTGTGTACTCTTAGAAATTTTATAGAAGATAACCAAGATTAAGTAGAGTAAATATAGAAATTAAAGAAAACTAGGTGAGTAAGCTTATTACAAATTCCTTGGAGGCTTGAACTATGTTTGGGAACAGCTGAATGGGACCATAACACAGTAGATGTACTCTACTGAGCACTGGGTACCCTATGTAAGTAAGCATCAACATATATCTCCCTCTACCCATTCTACCCAAAGCAAAAATCCAAGTTTAGATCTATGCACCAAAAGCTCAAATTATGTCAAATAAGTGTAAAGAATGGGGATATTTTGATATGTATCTTCTTTAAAAAACCCACTTCTGACTCTTAATTCCTTGAAATTTATGACCTACAGTCCAAATCACATAACTTTCAAATGGATGGATCTTTTCTCTTATTTTCTGCTATGTACTAAATCTTGATGCTTCCCTCATATTCACCAATGCAACCTAACTCCTACCATGTAGCATTCAGAGATGAAGGCTTCAGGAATGGATGGATTTCTCATGTGTGCAGTTAATGACCTTATTTTAAAAAGAAGACCACAAACCTGCATGCAGACAATACATTCATACACATACAGAAATAAATAAAAAAAATTTTTTAATTTTTTAAAAATTTAAAAATAAAAAGAAGACCTAAGGATCACCATTTTTGCCTCTGGCTCATGAAGACACAGTTCAGAAAGGCTATGTTTGAATCAGGAAGGCCAGCTCACAAGGGATCCTGCAGATCTTTAAATCTTGGACTCTCAGGCTCTAGAATTATAAGAAAAAAATCCTATAGTGAGCAAGATCTTGTGCGGGGTGTTCAAGTGCTCAGGTTCAAGCCTTGCTTGCTAAGGTAGGAGCCCGGCGCCTCTCCAGACAGGTACTGGGGGAGGCTAAGTCGGGCATCCCCGCCCCCCTCTCTGCCAACTGGAATTGAGGAGAAAGTATCCAAGTTGATTTTTGGGGGAGAACCTTCAGAACAAGAAAGGAATAGCGACTTAGACTTCCAATATACAATATATAAACAAAATTAAAAGCCTGAAAACTAGACAAGTTAACACTCCATAAACAAGGAGGGGGAAAAAAGGGCATCTGAAGGGGGCAAGCAAAGCAAGCCCTCAACACAGTGAAAAAACATTTGTGATTTGAATCACAAAAGGGAAACCCACAATCCAGGGACACAATGAAGGGACAACATGGGAAATGTGCAGGATAATTCCACACGAAGCTCTACCAACCCTGTAAGAGATAGATACAATGAGATCCCCCTGGAGGTGACCCAAGAAACAGATCTTAGAGGAATAATTGCAGACCTATGCAGAGAAATTAAAGAAAATAAAGAAGAATTCAGAGAACTAAAGAGAGAGAATGAAAAACTCATAAAGGACCTAGAGGGATACAATGACAAATTTCAGAAAGAACGAAAGGAAGAGACTGACAAACTCCAGAAAGAACTAGAGGGAGAAAAAAAAAAAAAAAATCAAAACCCCGAAAGGACAGTAGAATCACAATGAAAAAGGAGCCAACCAAAGAGAGTTAACAGGAGCACCAAGAAGAGGACTGAAGATAAAAGGAAATGGAAAATCTAAGAGAACACAGGATGAAATGAAAAAGGAAATAGAACATCATCCAATCAAGAAGAAAGGAAAGGAAAAAGCCTCAGAAGTGAAAGGAGGAAGTAGAAAAAAGAATATCAGATGTGGAAGATAACACAGAGCAACTAAAATCTCAAAGAATATGAAAAATTTAAAAACAACCACAAGTGGAACAACCAGGAAATATCAGGCACTTGAAAAGATCTCTGATCCTCATAGGATATAGAGGAAGGAGAAGAATTTCAGAGAAGAGAATACTATTGATCAAATATTCAACAGATAATCAGATGAAAATTCCCAAACTAAAAAATATGTACAAACCCATATAAATACAAGAAGCAACTGGAACTCCAAATAGACAAGATCAGAAAAAGAAGCTCCCATGCTATTCATAGTTGAAATGCTAGACGTGCCTTAAACAAAGAAAAATTCTGACAAGGCATACAAAAGAAAAACAGTCACGCGGCTGGAGGCGATGGCCTAATGCGGTTTAAGACACGCTGACTATCTTTGAAGATGACCAGGTTCGATCCCAGCACCCATTGACGGCTGAGAGACGTATGTAGACCACAATCTCAAGAGATACTCCAGTTCCAGGGGAATCCAAGCCCTTCTTCTTGCTCTGAACGCATTGCAACATGTGGTGCACTTATACTACATTCAGCATACATTCCATGTCATACCATAAAAATAAATTAAAAAAACATACACAAAACTCACATACTAGGAAACCCCTCCGAATATACTACTGACTTCTTGTGCAAACCAATGAAAGCAAGAAGATCCATGGAAACAAAGCATTCTCCAGTGTTAGGACTTCTTCTTTTGGTAACTGGGCTAGAGTCTGTCTATCTTGTTATCTCTCTCAAAGAACCAACTTTTGATTCATTGATTTTTTTGTAGGGTTTTCTTTTTCTTATTCTTTGATTTCTGCTCTGATTTTTGTTATTTCTTCTTGTCTGCTGCCTTTAAGGTTCATTTGTTGTTGTCTCTCAAGTATTTTTAGCTGCAGTGTTAGATCATTCACTTGTGCTCTTTCTGTTTTTTTAATGTAGGTACTTAGAACTATAAAGTTCCCTCTTAGGACTGCTTTTAAAGTGTCCCATAGGTTTTGCTGTGTTGTATTATCATTGTCATTCAATTCCAGGAATGATTTTCTTTCTTTCTTTCTTCCTTGACCCATTCATTATTCAGGAGAGTGTTGTTTAGTGTCCACGTATTCTTGTAGGTTGTAGGGTTTATCCTGGTGTTGATATTGAGTTTTATTGCACTGCGGTCTGATAGAATGCATGAGATTATTTCAATCTTTTTGTATTTGCTTAGTTTTTTCCCATGTCCCAGTATATGGTCTATTTTGGAGAATGTTCCATGGGGTTCTGAGTAGAAAGTGTATTCTCTGGTGTTTGTGTGAAATATTCGATAGATGCCTGTGAGGTCCATTTGGGGTATTGTATCATTTAGTTCAGATGTCTCTCTGTTTATCCTTTGTCCTGTTGATCTGTCTAAAGGACTTAGTGAGGTATTGAAGTCCCCTACTATTAGTGTGCTGGGGTTAATCTGTGCCTTGAGATCCTGAAGAATTGTCTTTATAAAGTTTGGTGCACTGGCATTTGGTGCATATATATTCATGACTGTGAGATCTTCATCTTCAATTGTTCCTTTAATAAAGATGTTCTTTTAATAAAGAATCTGTGATGAAAGGGGAAATATCATAACAGACAATGAATAGATCCCTACAATCATAAGGAAATACTTCAAAAACCTATACTCTACTAAGTTTGAAAACTTAGAAGAAATGGATGAATATCTGAAATCCTGGGAATCACCAAAGCTCAACCAAGAAGAGATCAACAGCTTAAATAGACCAATAATATATGAAGAAATTGAAGATGTAATAAGTAGCCTCCCAACCAAAAAATGTCCAGGCCTGGATGGTTTCACAGCAGAATTCTATACAATATTTTCAAAAAGACTTACAACCATTACTACTCAAGTTGTTTAGAAGGATATAAACGGAGGGAGTTCTCCCAGATTCCTTCTATGAAGCCAGCATCACTCTATTACCAAAACCAGGCAAAGATGCAACCAAAAAGGAGACCTATAGACCCATCTCCCTAATGAACACAGATGTCAAAATTCAAAACAGGATACTGACAAATCGCATACAGACCCACATCAAGATCATCCATCATGACCAAGGTGGATTCATACCAGAGATGCAGGGATGGTTCAACATACGAAAATCAATAAATATCATCAAGCATATAAACGGACTAAAAGACAAAAACCACACCATCATGTCAACTGATGCAGAGAAAGCCTTTGACAAAATCCAGCATCCTTTCATGTTTAAAGTCCTAGAGGGAATTGGATTGGAGAGATCATTCCTCAATGTAATCAAAGCCATACACAGGAAACCCAAAGCCAATATCATCCTAAATGGGTAAACGACAAGAAGCATTCCCCTTAAAGGTAAGACCTAGGCAAGGCTGCCCCCTGTCACCACTCCTTTTCAATATAGTGCTTGAAACCCTTGCTAGGGCAATAAGGCAAGAAAAGGAAATGAAAGGAGTTCTAATTGGAAAAGAGGAAGTGAAGCTATCCCTTTTTTCTGATGATATGATTGTCTACTTAAGGGATGCTAAAAACTCCATCAGAAAACTCCTAGAAATGACTAAGAACTTCAGTAAAGTGGCAGAATACAAAATAAATCTAGAAAAATCAGTAGCCTTTCTTTACACCAACAACAAGCAACTGAAGAAGGAATAAAAGGAGAACTTCCCACTCACAATAGCCTCAAAAACAATAAAATACCTAGGAACAAACCTAACCAAAGAGACCAAGGATCTCTACAACAAAAATTTTAAACCCCTGAAGAAGGAAATTGAGGAAGACATCAGAAGATGGACAAACCTCCCATGCTCATGGATTGGGAAAATAAATATAGTAAAAATGTCCATTCTACCCAAACTTGTGTACAGATTTAATGCAATCCCAATCAAAATACCCAAGAGCTTCTTTGCAGGCTTGGAAAAAAAATCCTCAATTTCATTTGGAAAAACAAAAGACCCCGAATAGCCAAAGCAACCCTGAGCAAAAAGAGCAATACGGGCAGATCTCTATACCAGCCTTCAAACTATACTACAGGGCTATAGTAATAAAAACAGCTTGGTACTGGCACAAAAACAGAGCAGTTGACCAATGGAATAAAACTGAAGATCCAAACCTGAAGCACATACAATTTCAGCCACCTCATATTTGACAAGGGGGCCAAGAAGACACAATGGAGGAAAGACAGCATCTTCAGCAAGTGGTGTTGGCAAAACTGGATCACCACGTGTAGAAGAATGAAATTAAACCCCTACCTCGTGCCCTGTACAAAAGTCAATTCCAGATGGATCAAAGACCTCAACGTGAAACCCAAAATTCTGGAGGTGATAGAAGAAAAACTTGGCAGCAGACTACAAGACATAGGCATAGGAAAAGACTTCTTACTAAATCAGACAGCAGCTGCACAAGAAATAAGATCAACAATTGACAAATGGGACCTCATAACTCGAAAGCTTCTGTACATCAAAAGACACAATAAAGGAAGTGAAGAGAAAACCCACATAGTGGGAGGAAAGCTTCACTGCAGATACCTCTGACAAAGAATTAATTTCCAGAGTATACAAGCTACTCAAAAAACAAAGAAAGAAAACAAATGAATCACTCAAAAGATGGAGCAAAGAACTGAATAGAGACTTCACAGAGGAGGAATTAGAGATGGCTGAGAAACATCTTAAAAACTGTTCAACGTCACTAATAATTAGGGAAATGCAAATTAAGAGCACTCTAAGATATCATCTCACTCCTATAAGACTGGCCAGGATCAAGAAAACAAATGATACCAAGTGCTGGAGAGATTGTGGGGGAAAGGGGAACACTCATCCATTGCTGGTGGGAATGTAAACTTGTACAGCCACTATGGAAAGCAGTGTTGAGAATCCTTGGAAGACTCAAAATGAGCTTGCCATTTGACCCAGTCATACTACTCCTGGGTATATACCCACAAGACTCATCTTACTGCAGAAATACATGCTCAGCTGTATTTATTGCAGCTCTGTTCACAATAGCAAAAAGCTGGATTCAACCCAAATGCCCCTCAACTGACGAGTGGATAGAGAAAATGTGGTACATGTACACAATGGAGTTCTACGCAGCAGTAAAGAAAGACAACATCATGAACTTCGCAGGTAAATGGATGGAGCTAGGAGGTATTATATTAAGTGAAGTAACACAGTCCCAGAAAAACAAACGACAAATGGTTTCCCTCATCTGTGGATGCTAGTGCCAATAACCCAGTTGTAAATATTTCTTGTGGAGAGGGATGCATATTAAAAGAACAACAGAAAGACTGCATCAGAAAACTGACTGAAATGGTGAATCAGGAAGGGTGGGAGGGATGGGAGAGGGACACGGGTGTATATTCTATTAATGTACATTTAATTTAAAATTACATAAATAAATAAAATTACATGGTATTTTACTTAAAATTAAGAAAAGAAAATATCCTGTTGTTCATGAGCCCCCTAGCATGTGGCATTCTGCTATAACAGCCTAAATGGATGAAGCCCCTTACTTTTGTGTCCAACTCCTTTGTTGAAACTTAAGCTGCACCCCAAGTAATATATAATAGTTCTACCCAGAAATAACGGCTTCAACTCTTAGAGCATAAAAATTACTTTGCTTTTACATGGATTATTACATTCAAAATATAAAACCAAAATGCAAAATAAAATGGCTCCCCCAAAGTATTGTAGAATTCCCTTCCTTTGTGTGGATGACTGGTATTCCATTGGGTGTATCTCCCACATTTTCTTTGTCTGTGCTTTCATCCCTGGATATTTAGGGTTTTTCCACCTCTTGGATATTATGGCTACAATAAACATCGAATACAAATGTGTCTTCTGCACACTGATTTCATTTCTTCTTGGATACACACCTAGGAGAAGACTTGCCGGGTGATATGGTAGTCCTACTTGTAGGTTTCTAAAGAATATCCTTACAGTTTTACATGATATCTGAACTAATTTATATTACTGGGGTAGCAAATTTTTACATTTGATACACTAAAGTTTTTAGCTCCTCATTATAACAAAGATCTCCATTTCATCAAATTTTTTTTTTTTTGTTTTACATAGATTCCTTAGAGGGAGATTGACAGAAGACAGAGTGAGAAAAAGGAAGCAGTGAGAGACTGAGAAAGTGAGGAAGGAAGAGAGAGAGAGAGAGAGAGAGAGAAAGAGAGAGAGAGAGAGAGAGAAGGAGAGGGAGGGGGAGGGAGAGGGAGAGGGAGAGGGGGAGAGAGGGAGAGAGAGAAAGAGAGACTGTAATTTTCTGTCCATGACAGAATAAATCTGGACACACTGGACACATTTGTCATATACCAAACAAACAGGAAAACAAAAGTACAAGTTCATGATATTTTAAATCTTAAAATTTAGAATCTGATATACTCCAAATTCCAAAAAATTTTGAGTAACAACATAACATCACGATTTTATAGTCAAAATGGGCTGCACTAAAAATAGTGTGCAAAATTACCTTTCAGATATTTGTATCTCACGCTGGGTGTGGTGGCACATGCCTTTAATCCCAGCACTCAGGAGGCAGAGGCAGGTAGATCTCTGTGAGTTCAAGGTCAGCCTGGTCTACAGAACGAGCTCCAGGCCAGCTGGGACTAAAAGGAGACTCTGTCTCAAAAATAACCCCCCAAAACAAAAAAAATTTGGATCTCATAAATGCATATGTGAATATTTTAAAACATTAAAAATATTCCAAAATCTACTGGACAATAAACATAACAAACAATTATTTTTAAAGATTGGACAACTGTCAAGGCCAGCCTGGTCTACAGAGCGAGTTCCAGGACAGCTGGGGCTACAGGGAGACCCTGTCTCGAAAGCAGTATAGGTATATAGTTATGATTTCAGGGAAATAAAACTGGATCAACCCTAAAATAATTTTAGATTTCTCCATGGAGACATTTCCCAAACCACATGTAAGGATGTGAATCCCACAGACCATGTATTATCACTGAGTTATAGAAACAGTTTCTGAGTTTGAAAAGGTTGGGACAAGAATTTGTTAGGCAGAAGAACAGAAAGAACAAAGTTGTGCAGATAAAACCTCCATCAGCCATTACAAATATGCTACGCCTTATAGGGCACACTCTATAAGGAGACTAAAACAACTACACAGTAAATGCTTAATGGAGGGATGTTCCCTCTGCAATTCCTAGGGAAATAAAAAAACCTATGAACACTAGTGAAATAAAATTGATGATAGATAGATAGATAGATAGATAGATAGATAGATAGATAGCTTTATACAAATTAAAGAATGAATTTGTAGAGATATTTCAGTTTTAACTAGTGGAATAGCAAGCCCTTAATCAAACCCTGGGGTATGCAAAAAACACTGTTTTTAATATAGCTAAACTAAGCCCAGAAAATTTACTTCTGTGATACTAGAAAGTATCTGAAAACAGGGAGGGGGCTGGAGAAATAGATGGCTCAGTAGTTAAGAGCAATGTCTGCCATCGCAGAGGCCTGGGGTTCAGTTCTCAGCAGCCACATGTCACCTAATAACCATTGGTAACTCTAGTTTCAGTGGATCCAATGCCCTATTATGATCTCTTCAGAGCATTATGTGCACTGGTCCTATGGTGCAAGCACATACATGCAAGCAAAATATTCATACATATAAATAAAAAAACCAAAATATTTAAGGGCTGGAGAGATGACTCAATGATTAGAAGCACTGACAAATTTCTAGATATATTCATCAAGGAAAACAAAGAGCAGACATAAACTGCAAGAATCAGAAATGGAAAAGGTGACACTACAAATTCCATAGACACTAAAGTACCTTTAAAAAAAATGCCCTCTTCTGACCTCCACAGCATTGCAAGACATGGGTATATCAACCTACATGCAGACAGTACAAGGCTAAGCTCATACTCATAAAAATAAAAATAAATAAACAACATGGGTGCACCAACCTATATGCAGACAGTACACTCATACACATAAAAATAAAAATAAATAAAAATAAAAATAAATTTTGGGGAGCTTTTTGAGATAGTGTCTCTCTGTAGCTCCAGCCGGCTTGGAACTTACTATATTGATCAGGCTGACCTTGAAATCACAGAGATCCACTTGCCTCTGTCTCCCTAGTTCTGGGATTAAAGGTGTGTGCCACCATGCCTGGCAAAAGTACCTTGGTTTTAAAGTTTTACTTAATGTTTGTGTTTTGCCTGCATGGGTGTAAGTGCACCCATGTTGTAGAACAATGCCTGTGGAGGCTATAAGAGGGTTGATAGACAGATTCAACACAATGCCTGTGGAGGCTATAAGAGGGTTGATAGACAGATTCAACACAATGCTTGTGGAGGATATAAGAGGGTTGATAGAAAGATTCAACACAATGCCTGTGGAGGCTATAAGAGGGTTGACAGACAGATTCAACACAATGCCTGTGGAGGCTATAAGAGGGTTGATGTACAGATTCAATGCAATCCCAATAAAAATCCCCATAAATTTCTTCACAGACTTGGAAAAAAAGTCCTTAAATTCATATGGAAAAACAAAAGACCCCGAATAGCTAAGTGAGTGAAAAGTGCAATACAGCGGGATTTCCCTACCAGATTTCAAACTATATTACAGGGCTATAGTCATAAAGATAGCCTGGTACTAGCACAAAAACAGACCCTTTGACCAATGGAACAAAATTTAACATCCAAATGTGAGTTCATATAATTTCAGCCACCTTATATTTGACAAAGGGGCAAAAAACCCTCAATGGAGGAAGGATAGCATCTTCAGTAAATGGTGCTGGCAAAACTGAATCACCACTTGTAGAAGAACAAAATTAAACCCCTACCTCTCACCCCTGTACAAAAGTCAACTCCAAGTGGATCAAATATCTCAACCGGAAGCACAAACCCTGAAAATGATAGAAGAAAAAATTGGCAGCAACCTACAAGACATAGGCATAGGAAAAGACCTTCTAAATCAGACAGCAGCAGTGCAGGAAATAAGGTCAACAGTTGACAAATGGGACCTCATCAAACTCAAAAGCTTCTGTACAGTGAAAGAAACAATGAATGAAGTGAAGAGAAAACCCACAGAGTGGGAGGAAACCTTTACCTGTGATACATCTGACAGAGCATTAACATTCAGAATATATAGACTACTCAAAAAACAAAGAAGTAAGAAAACAAATGACCTGCTCAAAAGATGGAGTAAAGAGCAGAACAGAGACCTCACCAAGGAGGAAGATGGTTGAGAAACATCTTAAAAAGTGTTCAACATCATTAATAATTAAGGAAATGCAAATTAAAACCACTCTCAGATAAATTAAATCATCTCACTCTGATAAAACTCGCTAAGATCAAGAAAACAAAATACACCAAATCTTGGAGAGGTTGTGGGGAAAGTGGAACACTCATCCACTGCTGGTGGGATTGTAAACTCATACAACCACTGTGGAAAGCACTGTGGAGAACCCTTACAAAACTCAAAATGAGCCTGCCACCTGACCCAGTCAAACCACTCCTGAGTATATACACACAGGACACATGCTACTGCAAAGATACATGCACATTTATGTTTATTGCAGCACTCTTCACAATAGTAAAGAGCTGGAACCAACCCAAATCTCCCTCATCAGATGAGTGGATAACAAAAATGTGGCACATCTATACAATGAAGATAACATCATGAACTTTGCAGGTAAATGGATGGAACTCGAAGCCATTATGCTAAGTGAAGTAACACAGTCTCAGAAAAACAAATGGCAAATGGTTTCCCTCATTTGTGGATGCTAACACCAAATCCCCAGTTGAAGGTCAACCTGAACAATATTATTGTTATACTTCTTTTCATCTGAAAGCAACTGTGTTGCTATAATGTGAATCTCTGCATGGGTTCTAGAATCAACCACTTATTTTCACACTGTATATGGGTGGAAAATATGTATTTATATTTTAGGGTAATATAAAATTAAAGGGGAAAAATGTGAATTCCCTAAACATATTTTCGAATTAGCATACATTTTATTCTCAGAGGTCATAATTTTGATACATATGTGATGGTTATATACGCATATATCGGAGCAATACAAAGGGGAGGGAGCAAAAACAACATAAAGACTACATCAGGGGCTGAGAGATGGCCTAGTGGTTAAGAGCGCCGACCGCTCTTACAGAGGACCCGGGTTCGATCCCCAGCACCCACATGGCGGCCGAGAACCATCCGAAACTCCAATTCCAGGAGAACTCCAGTTCCATGGTAATCCGAGACCCTCTTCTGACCTCCGCGACATTGCACGACACAGGTGCACAAACTTGCATGCAGACAGTACATTCATACACATACAGAAATAAATAAAATTAATAAAAAAAAAGACTACATCAAAGAACTGACTGATACAGTTAAACTCTACCCAAAACAACACGCCTCTGCAGTGAAAAACTTTGGAAACACTGAGAAAAAGATGCAAGGCATATATGGCAGAAGGCATGAACAGGGGTGGGGTGGGAGGAAGGGAGAGGGGAACATGTCTAAATTGGACTGAAAGATAATATATGAAATACGAAAATCATCAATAAAAGTATTTTTATTAAAATCAGAGGGTCTCAGATCCCCTAGAACTGGAGTTTTGTAAGGGTATCAACTTTATACTCTTAGGATAAATCGTACTTGGTCATAAAATAGTATATATTCCTGGATTCAACAAGAAATTGGAGTCATAGACTTTTTTAGCCACAATACGGGTGCTGGGAACTAAACCCAAGTACTCTGCAAGAACAGCCAATATTCTTAGTAACTGAGCCATCTCTCCAGTCTTGATACTAAAGTATGAAAGCAACAATGTCTGTGAAATAAAAAAAAAACTATGAAAACTAGTGAACTAAAATAATACATATATTTAGCTTTATAGAAATTAAAGAATGAATTCATAGTTAAATACTTTTCAACCAAGGCTGATGGCATAACAGGTAGATATTTCCAACATTTAAGAATTTAAATAAAGGGGTGAAGAGATGGCTCAGAGGTTAAGAGCACTAGCTGCTCTTGCGGAGGACCTGGTTTTGATTCCCTGCCCCCTTGTGGCAGCTAACAACCATCTGTAACTCTAGTTCCAGAGGATCTGACAACTTCTGAACTCCTTGGGCATTGCATGACATGAATACCCTTAACATTCATGGAGGTGATACACTCATATACATAAAACAAAAATAATTTTTTAAAAATTAAAGAGTTTAAGCCGGGCGTGGTGGCACACGACTTTAATCCTAGCCCTCGGGAGGCAGAGGCAGGTGGATCTTTGTGAGTTCAAGGCCAGCCTGGTCTACAAAGTGAGTTCCAGGACAGCTGAGGCTACAGGGAGACCCTTTCTCGAAAAGATAAAAAAAAAAAAATTAAAGAATTTAAACAAACATTTTTCAAAAAATAAAAGAAGTGGGAATATTCCTAATTCAATTTTCAAGGTCAGACAGAAGCTGTTATAAGAAAATGTAATCATCATGAATGCAAAACATTTAAACATATTTTCTTATTGAATCCAGAAAAAAAAATATAAAATTTCACGACCAAGTAAGTTTTATCCTAATTAGAAGATTCTTTTTATTTAACAAATGATGAAAAAAAAAAACCCCAAAACAAAACAAACAAAAAAAACAAATGATGTATGCTGTCCCTCCTTTGTGGATGCTAACACAAAATCCCTAGTTGCAAGGCAAACTGAGCATCATCTTTGTTATATTTCTTTTTTTATATGAAAGCAGCAGTATGGTTAAAAGGTGAATCCCTTAATGGGCTTGAGAATTAACCTACCACTTATGTTCAGATTTTGTAATATTGATATATTGGTGGAGTATATGTATGCATCTTTTGAAGTAATAGACAATTAAAGGGGAAAAATGTGGCAAAAAAGACTGAGAGAAAAATGCAAGACATGTATGGCAGAATGCAGGAACGGGGGTGGGGTGGGGGGCATGGAAAGGGGAATGTATCTAAATTGAACTAAATAATGATGTATGAAATACACAAAATGCTAATAAAAATTCAATCCAAAATTTTGCCAAATTAGTAAATTTATTGATAAATGAATACAAATTAGTAAAATGAATACAAATCTTGATTATATTAATCAATAAAAAAGTTAATAAACTTCAAACATATTTATGATAAATGCTTTCAGCAACCTAGTAGAAGGGAACTTCCTCTAAATGATAAAGTACATGTGTGAAACACCCACAGTTAGCACACTTCTCAGTGAAAGATCACTTTGGATTAGAGAGGCATTAAGGACATCCGCTTTCACCACTTCTATTTAACATTTCCCTGCATATGCTGGCCCAGCAGAATTTCAAGCAATTCAGTATGTGTAAGGAATATTATGTTATTTATGTAAAGCTTGGAGAATGGTTTATCATGATTATAGAATAATAAATTGTGGTTCTATATCTAAGCAAAAACCAAGTAGAATATGAAAAAACTGGAATATGACATTTGAAAGTACTATTTAAAATATTGTGTATTAAATAAAAATATTTGTTTGCTTCAATGACATAAAATACTTAGGAATAATTCTTTAGGAATAATTTGTAGAAGTGACCTGTGTAAGACTTACACAATGGAAAACTACAAAATTTAGTAGAAAAATTTAAATAAATAGTGCTTATGGATTGAAGATTTAACATTTAAAATTCAGGACCATGGAGGTGGCTCAGAGGGTAAAGGTGTTTGCTGAATGGCCTGATGAGCTGAGCCAGCCCTAGAACCTAAGTGGTGGAGAGAACAAATTTCTATAAGTTAGCCTCTGACTTCCACATGTGCATTGTTCTCTCTCTCTCTCTCTCTCTCTCTCTCTCTCTCTCTCTCTCTCTCTCTCTCTTTCTCTCTCTCTCTGTTGTATACACACAAGATAAATAAACCAGTGTAAAATATGTAAATTGTTCTTAGACTAATATGTAGATTCCTAAAGAATTGCAGTCAGAATATACTACAATTTCTTTGTAGAAGTTGTCATGACGGTTTAAAAATATATATGGCAACTCAAATAACCTTGAACTCTCGTGTCCTTTAATAGCAGCTATGGCCATAAGAAGTCCAAGAGGGACTGGAGGTCATCATGTTGGTGAAATAAGCCAGTCCCAGAAAGACAAGACAATCACATGCTCCTCTGGTGTGTGGAATCTAGGGAGATACGATAAAAGAGGACCTGAAAGTTAAGCAGCAGGGACCTGGAAGGTGGAAGGGGAAGGGAAAGGCCAAGGAGGACACAAAGAGCATTTGGGGTTAAAATGACCAAAATACATGACATACATGTATGAAAATGTCCTGATGAAACCCCTTACTTTGTGTAATTAGTATATGCTAATAAACACATTAAAAAAGAGCGAAAATAGCAGAGCGTGGTGGCGCACGTCTTTAATCCTAGCACCCAGGAGGCAGAGGCAGGCAGATCTTTGTGAGTTCAAGGCCACCCTGGTCTACAGAGTGAGTTCCAGGACAGCTGAGGGTAAACGGAGACCCTGACTTGAAAAGACCCCCAAGAAAGAGTTAAAATATGCTCTGGATTTCAGGTCAGAGTAGGCTCTGATTCTACAGCAACAGACCTGCTTGTCATCTACAGCCACTACGCCAGCGCCCATGATCATAATGCACACTTGGAGAGTGGGATTGCAGTATTTCCTGCTTTGTTAGGCCACTTCACATGCTGGGAAGAATGTCAAAAATTTTTAATTTTATTACATTTTTAACCAGTGTTGGAATAATAAACAGAAGGAAACAACAGTTTCTAGTGCGTCAGTCAGTATTTCAGCAAACAGAAATTTGGGGCAGAGAGGAATTTGGCACAGGGAATTAATGTGGAACTGAGAGAACGTTCATCAAGAGCCAGTAGTGGCTTGCAGGGAATGAAGACTAGGAACAATGGAGGTATCTGCTGTTGAGAAACACAAACTGAGGATGCTCAGCAGGGTTCTCAGCAGCATTCATGTCTGCCCGGTGCTGCCACAGGAGCAATGATGGCTCCTGCAACCCCGGCTCTTTCCAAATCTTGAAGTGGTGCCTTTCATTGGTGGAGTTATGAGAGGAGCACCCTGCTGAGAATAGGGGCTCTGAAAAAACACAATCCTGAAACCTCCAACTGCAGTAATACAGAAAAGAGTAACCGATCTGCCATCGAGATTTGCTAACTGTACGACGACTCTTCTTTATTCAAGAAATTAATCACTGGGTAGATACATATTCTATGCAAGGCATTATACTGGGTCGAGGGGAGGGGCATTAATGAATTGGCAAAAGATAAAAGTTACCCCCAAAGTTGATGGAGTAGATGGTAAGCACTGAGATTTTAATATAAGCAGAGTAAAAAAGAGAACTCAAAAGTTGTATATAGAACTGTGACGTTTATGTGCCCTCATTAGTTGCCTAATACTTTAAATTTGTAATCCTTTTTAGTACCCGTAGTCATGAGAAAGAAATATTTTCACTGAGGTTAAAAAAAAAAAATCAATGTGCAATTCAGCACAATCAGTTAAAAGATAACAGTTTCCCTTGACAGTTACTTCTGGAGTTCTCCCAGGGATTAACATGTCCTGGGGTCCTCAGCCCTTGCTGAAGTGACAACCCGCTTAGTCAGCCATATATTTACCAAATAGTTAAGGCTCCCAAGTCTTCATTTCTGAAGCAGTGTGTTAGACTAGAATACTGGAAGCCTTACTTGGAAACATGCTTTCTATGCTCACATAGGACATGGTATTTGGTTTATGATTTCCAGAAGCATGGAGAGCAATTTCCAGGATTTTAGTTTATGATATTTTGGCTTTATTTTGAATTGGTATCTACTTGGTGATATTTGGTGATACCTTGGTTTGTTGATGAAGCCTTTTTTTATTGTAGGGCAGCTTTATAGGTGGCTTATTATATTAATTTTCTGTCTATTCTTCTTAGCCATAGTTCTGGAGGGCATATATTTCTAACTGAAATCCAAATGTTAAAGGTGTATCCCCATCATTTGGAGATGCTGATACATCACCTTCAGTTAATGCCAGTAGTTAATATTAATAATTAGCAGTATAAACAGACTTTATATATTTTAGAATCATTTATAATAAAGATTATGAAATATCTCTAGGCTGCTTTGCATTATTTTACAAATAAAACACATACTTATTTTTATTAGTATAAATTTACTCTCATTACTCAGAGGTGACACAATATTGTAAAATGTTATTTTTATCTCAGGAAAGGTTTAAAAACAGTTTTATTCTGATAGGCAGCCTCTTAATTTACTTAAACTCTTCTTTCATGGGTACTGATGTAAGTTTCTATTTTAGGTTACTAACAGTTTGTGATTTTTGTCCTGTTCTCAATTTGCAATGATAATTCACTAATTAGAGAGTTGATCATTCACAAAAAACACAGCCCTGTTGAGAAGCAGGCTTTGGATATGCAAATGTTATCATATATCAAAAGAAATTATTTTGAATATTTCCCCCAAACTCAAGTGTTACTGCTTGAGTTCACTCCTTGTCTTCAATACCAAAAGGTCATTGATGACATTTTTGAGAACAAGCCACAAAATAAACTGTGTTTAATCTATTTTATGAACTTTGTACTTTAATGTTTGTACACATTTTCATATTGTGCTATCATTTATTTATGCGTAAAGTCTTGGCTCAACCATCTCTGGCATGAAGATTCAGTTTCATCTTTACATGTGGTCATTAGTACATTAAGATTATTAAAAATCATAGTATCTCCTTTAGAAATTTTTATAATAATAAACATATAGTTACTCAAGGAACACAGATTCAATAGATTTTTTTTAATTAAATAGGATTCTGTGTTAGTCACCTTTCTATCTATAGAATGGACTGTCTGAAAAATTAACTTATAAAGAAAATGTTTGATTTTAGCTTGAGGTTTTAGAGGTTAATGTCCATGACTGATTGGCCTCCTTTTGCTGGCCTGTGGTGAGGCAGCATGTATGGGAGGCACATGCGATGAAGCAAAACCATCAACTCATGGCCAGGAAGCAAAAGAGGAAGATGACCCCAAGGTCACACAACAGGTTCTGTGGGCTCCCCACCCTACAATATCTACTGAGTCATCTCCTAAAGGTTCTACCACGTCCCATAGTCCTGTCTTTCTCTTATCTCATGGTTCTAGGATTGGATAAAAATGAAGTTACTTTTGCTCAATTTTTTCACACAAAAAAATCTACAAAAATCCCAAGGTTTTTTTTATATATTATTTTGCAAATAATTGCTGTGTTTAATCACCTTCTAAAAATGTGTACATGGGCATCTAGTCATCTTAACACAATATCAAATTATTTTTTAAAATTTTTTTATTTTTTATTTTTAAGGGATTCTACAATATAATGACACAGTTGTTTGCAGATAACATTGATGTTACTCAGTATGTCATACAATTAGGTAATTGGTGCATTTTGCAAGTATCTATGTCCAAATTTTGAACAACCCAAGGTTCCCATAGTCCAGTTGGAGAAGCTTGTATGCACAGGCATGTTGATCAATCAGGAGTCCAGACTATATTCCTGTAGTCTCATGATTCACCCCTATCTCTCCACAGCCCTTACAATCTACCACGCCTCCTCTTCCGCAGTTTGTTCCCTGGGCTTTGGGAAAGGGGCACAAGTGGGTGAGAAGAAAACAGTCTAATTTCTTTGGAGTTGTCATTTTGGACTCCAGTCTGTTCAGGTTGTTTCCCTTCATGGGTTGACAGCTTTTCCAGTGATACCCTTTTTAGTCATACTAACAAAGCACAAGCTATTGGATGTACAGGCATTTAAGCAGTACCAATTATTATGTCAAGCTAAGCTGTGAGCATAGACACAGATGCTTGGATGGTATGCTAATCCGCAAACTGTGGTTTCTCTATAAAGGGTGACAAGTTCTTATTGTGGCTTATAACATCTCCTAACCACTAGAGGACATAAGCTTGTGGCATCCGCTGTGAGTTATTCCTCCAAGGAGAGAGCTAATAGCCAAATAGATTTGGGATATATATAGACACTTGGCTGCCACTGTTGCACAGTATCTCCAGGCTGTTGAGGTGTAGCTGATATTGACGGAGGAGTCTTGCTTGTCTCAGGGAGACCAATATTTTGCTGTATTGCTTTAGTGGCCTTTGGTAACGCTCTCTAGCATTTCAGAGGCCAGTTGTACGCTAGCAAGTGACGTCTCATAACATTTTTCATGCTCACACCAGGTCTTCGACAACAGGGACTTACTGCCTTTCTCCTTGCATATATCCCACTTATAGGCAAAAGGCCTTTATAATTTGGGGGGGGGGGTTTGAATCCCCTAGCCAACATCTCCTAGGCAGAATAATTCATTGCTGATGTCAGAGCTTTCCTGTAGTAATATATTTTGCTTAATTACACAACTTATAAACACTTTACTATTGAATTTGGCTCTAGATAGAGAAATATCCTTTCACAGTTCCTATGCCTATCAATCAGTTAATACGTTATGCCTGTTTTATAGGAAATTACCACTGTAACAATTGGCTCTAGTTTACAGTTAGGGAGTGGTTTCATTACCATCATGTTTTTCTTTTTCCTATAAAGGGGAGAGGTAGGAAGGTTTCTCAGTATCTGGAAGGTAAACTTCATTAGGGCCCATTATAAACAGTTAACCCCAATATTATTCAGAGAGATGCTCAGTGTCTGTGACTCAGGCAGTCTGAGGTTCCTCTTTCTTTAATGTTCAGATGGGTCAGCCTCTCTGCTGGCATTTCCCAGTCCATCCTGCATAGCCATAAGTTGTATGTTTTCAGGCATTTAGATTGGTGATTTTTACCTGTGGGAACATAAAATTCTCCTCCCATTGTTAGTTTCAAGATCAGAAAAATTGAAAATTTATCAATAGGATTGGAACACAGAGTTTCCCATTTGTATCCCAGAAAGGATAGTACCCCACCTCCCACCTCCCTCTTTTTTTTCAATATCAAATTATTTTTAAGACCAGTATACCATATATATTGTTGCATTTTGAAAATATTTATTATGATTTGAATATTTCATGAGTCTTATTAAATATTGACAGCAATTCCAAAGGTGAAGAAAGTATCATAGAAAATGTGGATAATTTATTAAAATAACACAGATAAATTAGTAATGGAGTAGGAATTAAGTTTATGACTGTACAGTTCTTTTTCTGGCCAGGTGTGGTGGTTCATGGCTTTAAATCCCAGCACTCAGGAGGCAGAGGCAGGTGGATGTCTATGAGTTCAAGGCCAGCCTGGTCTACAAAGCTAGTTCTAGGCCAGCTGGGGCTACAGGAAGACCCTGTCTCAAAAACACCAAAAAAAGAGTATATTTTTAATCACTTGGTATAATCAGGCACCATCATAGACCAGTTTCTGCGTTGGAAAACAAAAAGGAACATTTGTAACAGTACTTGGCTTAAGTAACCTGCTTCAGGTTCAGAGGGATAAAACATTTTTCAGGTTTCCTTTGAGTGAGTCAAGATCAATATATCATTGATTTTAGAGCCCAAATCTATTATGTCTCTTAGTTTTTTCTCCTTATATGTGCATAGGGAACCTCTTCAAAGAGACTTGAGAAATCATGACCTAAATCACAACTTGATCATCTACAGCACAGATTTTTGGGTCAAGGTGGACATCCTACCCAAAGTATCTGATACCAAGGCTGACCTATAGTTCATGAGAGTTCAGTCCAAATTTTCATTCCTTACTAATGGCAGCAATAATAGTCTAATCATGCATTCTCTTTTAGAAAGTTTGCATGCACATGTAAAATATCAGCTAGAATCCTGATCAAGAAAACCTAATTATAAGAGCAGAGGTAGTAGGGAGCAGAGGCAGTGTAACTAACTTATCCATAGTGGCAAACATACCAGAGCCATTAAAAAATTCCTGTTGGGAGAGGTTCTTTACTCATAGTGTGGTAACTAGTGTTGCTTAGAAAGGCAGAGACTGCAGAAGACAGGGGAAAGTCAACAGAGCTTTAAGACAATAAGTCCATAGGCACTTGCTCACATCCATCTTCAATGATTCTGAGGGAAGTTCTCATTTTCTCTAACCAGCATGGTGGATTCTCTTTCCCACTGTTCCACCTGCTATACTTGTCATCTTGAACAAATCTCCTACCATGTTGAGATGATTTACTTGTGCATAAAACATAAAAGACAGGTATCATGCGATAGTTTCTAGAAAATGGTAGGACCTCTAGAAATAATGCTGGAATTTACACGGAAAGTAGTTGCTCTTCGCTGCCATATCTATGCCCTGCTAGACTGTTTCCACTGACCTCCCTCCTCCCTTGTATCTTCCCTCATTTCTCCTACTGATGAGGGTAGAAAAGAACCTCAGTCCAAACCCCCTCTGAGCTTTCTTGCTAAGCTTCCATATATTCTAGACAATTCTCTTTCTAATGGAGTCTTACATCTCTTTTGACAAATCCTATTCATCTTTGAGATTATATTGCAAGAAGCATTTTCCTGATTACTTCCATAAGCTTTATGCATTACACCCTCCTGGTCCTGGATGCCATAATCATCTGCAAGGCTATCTTTCCACCTCATCAAGGTGACAGTCTCTTTGAAATGAGAAACAATGCATTACGTATTTTGCATTTCTAGAGGGATGTAACACAGCTCCTGGCACAAGCAAGTTATTCACTGAAGGCTTGAATTGAAACTCAATGTGTTGAGCCATGGGGAAAGCTGCCTGAACAGAAGCAGTTACCAATTCAAAAGGTCAGGGAAGCACTAGAGCTGGTTTTGCTGATATCAGGCCCTGTCCTTTCTGCATGTGGGAAATTCTCACTTATTGTGCATGCCTTGCCGCAACCCAGAAGTACAGGTGCCGATATTAGCATCGAGCAGATTTGCACAAGCAAGAACTCTTCAATTTGTCATGAAAAGCTAAGATTCCAAGAAAGAAGGTGATAAGTTGAAAAATTAGGGGAAAATATGTTGTAAGAAGAATCTGGCACACCCCTTCCCCACCTCCATATTAATGAATGAAAAGGGTGGGGGAAGGAAATGTTATGCTGTACATTGGCAGGAAAATTGTGCGTGTCCTGTGAGCAGATGAACATGGGACTGCGAACAGGAAGCTGATTATTCCAACACATTATATTTCTCACTGGAAATATCATCCTGGAGGAAAAGTCCAACAAAAGTCTCTGCTTTTGGAGTACCTACTTCTCTAATGTTCTTTACAGTCTTGGCTGGAAGATAATAATGAAGGTCATTGAAAAATACGATAGATGATATTGGTTATGTATATATTCAGCCCAGCTCTGACCCACTGCTAATTCCTGGACACTGCCTCTATTTTTATCTTTACTTTTAATATAGTTAAAGTAACATTTCTATTCCTATCGATGGCTGAATACCCTCTCCCCACTACAATCTGCCACATACTTCTAGCCCCATTTCAGCAGTCTAGACAGATAAGCATTTCTTTTACCTAACTTGGGTTTGGGGAAGAAGAGGATATAATATAAAAAAATCAGACTTATCTGAAGTCTAATTTTCCATGTACTAGAAGAGAGAAAGCTAAGCTGGAATTGGGAACATGAATGACCAAGAATGAAATGGCCATAAAAGGAAGATGTGGGGACAAGCACAGACATATGATTTTTAACCCCAGGTTTCCAAATGCTTCTGAGGACCATTCGTTTCCATTACTTTCCTTAATACACACACACACACACACACACACACACACACACACACACACACATGTTTTTAATATGCCTCTTCTCAAAATGAGCTGGAATTATTTTCTGTGAAAAAACAATCAAATGAGTTTTAGACATTTTAGTTTCAGATCACCATGGTATCAGTCTGAGAATAACTCAAGCACCCCCTCCTCTAAATGAAGATGTTTTGTGTCATCCACCACTAAAATCATGATTCAAGTTAAGCAT
Source organism: Rhizomys pruinosus (assembly GCA_009823505.1). Taxonomy (NCBI): domain Eukaryota; kingdom Metazoa; phylum Chordata; class Mammalia; order Rodentia; family Spalacidae; genus Rhizomys; species Rhizomys pruinosus. Next base: position 1,506,637 of record VZQC01001376.1, on the reverse strand, counting down.
TAAATGTAACTCTGAAAAGATTATTGGAGCTGAGCCATTAAAAAAAAAGTCAAAGGAAACAGTTGCAAAGGTTTTTCAAACAACAAATAATGTTTAATAAATCACAGAAGCAAAAAAAAATCCATGCAGTAAGTAAAAGCAACCACCTTCATCAATCAATAAAACAAGTTTTTTTTTTTTTCTAATTCCGTGACTGTAGCTTTAAAAAAGAGAGAAGGAGTATTTGTGTTTAAAGCTTTGCAATGCAGTGGCCTCCCTAGTTTCCACATGGAAGGTGGTATTTTGGAAGAGGTGAGGCACAGGTGTCTTTATTTGAAATAGAACTCATTAACAGCAGATATGATTTTATTCTGCTATCATGAGACATCACAATGGACAGATAAGCTGCTATACTCCAGGCAGAGGGAGGCACATAAACAAAAGTTTTAAAATGAAAAGGCCATGGAGCTAAGACTGCACACAATATGCCCCATGCCAGCTGATTTATTCAGCAGGACAAGGGTAAAGATGATACTGCCTTAATTTCAATGCATTTTCAGTGTGACAGCGCACTGAATCCAGCCATTCACCCCATTAAATTGCTTGCCAAAGGTTGGACCCTATTTTTCTTTTGAAAAAAAGTGCCAAGGCAGTAAGATAATTTGTAGTTCTGGGTTTCTAATATACAATAATTCTGACCATTTAAAATAGTTTTTGTAGGAAATATTTTATAGTTAGAGAAATAGTTTTTGACATTTTGGGGGGAAAAGAACAATGCACCGTTTACAGGTCTACACAGCAGATTAATGAGTCTAATTGAGTCTGTAGGGAAATGTTTCAGTTTAACTACTGGAACTAATTTATACATTCACTACATCGTAATAAGTCAATTTAAGTTTCTGGAAATAAAACTGGATATCCTGGGTATAGATTTGAACTATAAATTTCTGCAAGAAAGGAGTCTGTGTGTTCATTATACATTGTAAAATTACCATATGGACCTGTCAACACTTCTTAGCACAGCTTTGTAATAATGTCATTTAGTTTAACATTGTAATGTGCCAACTGAATTAATGTGTATGACACTAAGCATGCCTCCCTCCCAACCTCTGCTTCTGGGGAGCTGTGCAACTTTTAAAGATTTTTCTCAAGGCAAGAGCCTCCTGCATTTGCATAGGGAACTTCAAGATGAAGATTGAGTGTAATCACATTTACTGGTAGCTGCTGAGAAACAAGCTACAGGCTCTGATGCCAGGACTTTCAGACAGATGAGATCTCCAGAAACAGGAATAAATCTTTACCTGAGAAACCTTACTTCACAACCAACACTAATCTGCATGGGATGAAAAATAGCTTTCTCTAATAATTTCTTTTTAAACTATATGAAACTCTGAAGATGGAGAGGTAAGACTATATCCTATACATATTAAAACATGGAATCACTATATTACTCCAAATACTTCCTTCAATCTGGGTATTTTTAATACAAATGTGGTAACATGTTCTACCTACATATCATGGGACCATGACCTGCCATATGAAGAAACCATCCAGTAGAAGGAATTGGGAAAAACAATTGCCAACCTTTACCTGAACACAGATATTTCCATGTAAAATCTGATTTAATTCTCCTGATTCGTTGCATAGATGATAAAACAGATGTGTAGAGGGATCACATAGTATTTTTGCACTTACATTGCAGAACATGGATTTAAAAAAAGTGTCTAGTCGGAGCCAGTACCATCTACATACCATGCTCTCTACCTAGAATCATACTGGCAAAGACTTAGCTACAGCCAGTGTTTTTCCAGCTATCCAAATGATTTGAATCAATCTATCCTCAACATCCCTACCATTCTTTGGGTTAAAGCATTGACTTTTTAAAAATTCCCATTCCCTTAGAAAGCAATACACTCCAATATAAGTATATATGAACAAACTAGCGTAGATGACACTCTGTAATGGGCTAGCTGCTGTCAGGGACAGTTAAACCTCAAGTGAGGAACTTGCCTTTAAATCTACCAAGAATTTCAGGAAAGGTCCAAGTGCTCCTGAAAAAGTTATAGGTATGGAATGACACTGGAAATTCCCGAATACATAGGCACTACTTTTTACCATGAAGACAAAGGTCATTCAAAAGGAGAAGGGGACTGTGCCTGTAGTTAAGATTCCATCTGGGAGATTCCCATGCACGTTGAGTCTTGCCTCCTCCAACTCCTGGGTTCCCAAGAGCAGCAAGAAAGGTCTTTGAACCACAGTTCAGGGAAGTCTAACCAGATTACTCAGGCTTGCCTACAAAGCGAATGGAAATAACTCACATACCAAGTAGCAGCTCCCTTCCCCCCATGTAAATCCAAAGTCCTCGCATGGACTTGTGACCTCTGCTCCAGTGCTGACATGACTAGAGAGGGCCCAGCCTCTTATTGGTGGTGGGCTATTAGTATGTCTCTACCCCAAAGTCCCAGAATTCCCAAATCTTATGCACCTTCCATGGGAAAACCAGCGCAAGTCAGCACAGCTGGGAAACTCCCTGAAGCTGGGCTGCAATCTTAATTAAGCCCACTTCAAAGAAGAAAGCATTTAATCCATGGTACCTATGACGAAGAGAATTTAACTTCTTTTTTATTAAAACGTTTATTTATTATTTAAATAATATGGATATACATCCATGATGTACGTGTGTGGGCACATGTATGTGCCATGCTATGTCTGTGGAGATCAGGGGCAACTTCCTGGAGTTGGTTCTGCCTTTCCACATTATGTAGGTTCTAGGGATTGAATTTGGGTAATTAGGATCATGTGGCAAATGTCCTTTTCTTTCTTCTTTTTTTTTAAAGGTTGATTAATTTTGAAGCTTTTTTTTTCTTCTCATTGCTGAAGACTGAACCGAGAATAATTGAACCCACAAAGATGTATGCCAGGCAAGTGCTCCACCACTGAAACACATCCACAAAAAGAGGGGTTTTGTTTGTTGTTTTTTGTTTTTCAGTGCTGAGGAGTGAACCTATGGTTGGTGCCATGCATGCAAAGCATGTTTACTACCACTGAGCTACAGCCCAGCTTAGTTTCTTGATGTAAATAAATTAATACCTCCTTGCTTGACTTCAGACAAAGTTTTCACACAATTTGTTACTTCTGCTTCTATCATTTAAGGTAGACATTTTAACTTTCTCTTATTTTGGTCTTCAGAGATCTGATGTTGGGCTCACTACTTGTTCTTTCCATAATATCTCTCTGTCTGTCTCTTTCTTGCTCTGTGTGTGTGTGTGTGTGTGTGTGTGTGTGTGTGTTGAGAGCGACAGAGAGAGAGACAAAGAGACAGAGAAGACAGCCTCAGGTGTTAGTCCTTTCCACCTTGTTTGAGGCCTCTGTCATGTTCACCACCTCCTATGTTAGGCTAGTTGGACAGGGAACTTCTGACAGTTCTCCTGTCTCTGCCTCTCATCTCATGGCACTAGTGCTGGGATTATTGCTCAGGCTTCATGTGGGATCCAGTGATCCAGACTCAGGTCCTTACATTTGTGCAACAAGCACTTTATTCACTGAGCCATCTTGTCAGTCTCATCACCGCCACCATCACTACCACCATCACCATCAGCACCACCACCACGCCATTACCAACTGTACCAGTCCAAGCTATTTAGATTTGTCCCTGTAAGAGCCTATAAGACTCATCTCCTGAAAGAGCCTTTGTCAAATTTTGTGAGACTCATCTAATATTGATGACTATTTTCTTTCTTCTCTAAAGAGTAATATCTATATTGTAACTAGTAGATAAACTGTGTCAAGATCTAGTTAGCACTTCCCAGGGAAAAATGTTCTTTACAAAACCATGTAAATGGGTGTCTGTTTGTCGAGAAATCATACATAATTGGTGTTTTTTTTATTCATGGTAAGAACTATAAAGAACACCATCATCAATGCTTGGGGAAGAGCCTGGATAATTGAATAATGAAATTTAATAAACCTCAAGTGACACAGAAATATGTTGATATGCTATAAGAAGTCACTATTCATGCCCAAAGGGCAGATAAAAGGCACATGTACACTATACTTTTGTGCAGTGACATGGCAAATTTCTCCAGCCAAGTAAGCCCTATATGCTGGTCTGTTCCACTCACATTCACAAGAGAAGCCAATCAAGCAGGCATCTGAACTTGGAACACAACAGCTAAAGAGTGAAAGCATGAGCGATGCTCTGTGCTTAGCCTCTGGTCCCATCTTCTGCAAGATCCACCTTATTGGCTTTAGAAGTAAGAAAAATGCTAATATAACCACCAAACCAAAACAAATATATTCCTAGAAAATTAAATCTCCCCTATGGCTCATGTTTAAAAATCACACAATAAGTATCAAACAAATTATCTGATATTTTTTATCTAGATGGGGAATTAAGTAGGTTAGAGAGCCCACAGTAGGACATGTGTTCAGGTTTTCTATGTTGATCAGTGTGAAGCGCTGTCCTTGATGTTTCTCTCTTACTCATTGGCACAGTGTGGGGCAATGAATATAGTGGTCAAGGAAGGAGTTGAAACTTATGTCATGAATTTAAGCTGTGTTCTAGATAAGCATTCCAAAATGGAGAGTTTGGCCTTGAAGTTCTCAAGAGCATTATAAAATAACTACCTATAGTTTCAAAAGTCCCATTTATCAAATAATAGCAGAAAATTCTAACACCTTTCCATTTTTATCAATCCACACTGATTTCAGCAGGTGTAGAATGTACACGTCTCTTTTGCCTTAGGATAATGGTAAATGGAGAAACATGTAAAGAATTGTTCTCTTCCTGATTGCATTTACACTTTTCCATTCAACAACTTCTGCCTACCCCCACCTCCAACATTTGCCTAGCTTTTTCATTTAGATGAAATGCAATTTGTTCAAATTCTCCTCTTAAAACTTTGAGAGGAAAGCTTATTCTGTATCTGAGGCAAAACATGACTAAAATACTTAGCATTTGTATGCTGTGGTTCATCTTTAGTGCACTTTACAAATATTAGCTAATTAATTAATTAGTTCCTGATTACAAGGGGGGTAGAAGTTCAAGGAGAAAATTGGCAAATGTTTCTCCATCTTTATAAAGAAAAGCTTGCTTATATCAGAGAACATTATTTTTCTTTTTGAGTAATTTATACTATCATAAAAATGTTATAAATGCCCTTTGCTGGGGCTAGGTATAATAATCATTAAAAATGAAGAATAGTAGTAATAATACTAGTACAAACACTGCAATATTTTGTAAGGTGGATACATATTTGTTAGACTCTGATGCTTAAGAGCAGATGCTGTGTCTTATTCTATTTGTGTTCTAGCACCTAACAAAATCCATGGCATGGAAAATATAAATAAACTAATTTATAGGTGGTGTCATCTAATTTATAAACTTTACTTCATACAGTGATAAATAAAATGAGCAGCAATGCACAACAGAATTAATCTACAAAAAAGAAAGCAAAAGATTCAACAGTGTTGGTTAATTTTCTGGTTGCAAAGTTACATCTATGTGCCATTGAATTTCACAGAAAAAAAGAGGGAAAAATCCAAAATAAGAGCATATTTTGTGTTCAGAGAACAGATTTAGTATTTGATGCCATCTCAGGCAACGGAAAATCTAATTCCTTGGAACATTGTCTCAAGTGTGTTTTCCTACAGCAGTTACCCTGAAATTATAATAGATTGACTGAGAGCACAATTTCCCTTATCCATTTGCTATCAAACAGTTAGAGCTTTCAAACTGACCTTTTAATCTTACACATGACTTCCTGATTGGAGATACACACAAAACTAGCCTGTCCATACACATACAATAGTAATTCTTCTAGTTAAATAACAGAATTAGCAATAGCTACAAACTGGCATATCTTCATTAACTTTAGAAATAACATCATAATGTTGAGCACTAAGTGATGATCCAAAATCATACCTTCTATCAGGGCAATGCTTATTTTTTAAATTATAGAGCAAAAAAATCATAAACTTATATAAAAATCACTAAGAAATCTAAGAAAGTGATTATCAAATAAATTTTAAAAATTTTCATTATTTTTTAATTTTATTTATTTTGTATGTGTATGAATGTACTGTCTGCATGTAGGTCTGTGTACCCGTGTCGTGAAATGCCACGGAGGTCAGAAGAGAGTGTTGGATTCCCCTGGAAGTGGAGTTAAAGACAGTTCTCAACCACCATGTGGGTGCTGGGGATCGAACCTGGGTCCTCTGCAAGAGCAGTCGGAGCTCTTAACCGCTAGGCCATCACTCCAGCCCCATAAATTTAAAATTTTTATACATTTATTATAAACTATCTCTTTGTATTTTCCAAGAAATATGTGGAGAATCTAATTGACCATGTGTGTCTGAAAACAAGTTCTCAGAAGTTGACAGTCAACAAGTCCACAAACTTAGGCAAATATAGAGGACCAAAATAAGTATAATTTTATTGGACAAATAAGAAATTTTCATTAAACTAGAAGGGTCAATGTCATTTTTACCAATTAAAATATGAAAAGAAATAGGATGAGAAGAAACTCCTATATTAGGATAAATTTTATATTGAAGTAATAAGAATCGAAGAGGCAGTTGCAATGAGTTGCAATGTGTAGAGAGATGAACTGGGTGTTCCTGGAGATAAATGAAACATGAAGAGACAGAGGGGCAATGGGGATGACTGCATGTTGGGGAGAATGAATTCCCTTTCAAGAGAGTAATGCTAATGATGCAAAAAGCTTGCTTCATGAAAACCGGCAGAGACTCAGAACAGTTCTGAGATAGAGATGATGGCTAACATGAGACTTCACAATGATCTAGTGAACTCAGAGACTGTGCCAGCAGACAATAAATGTATATGAACTTGGAAGACCAGAGACTCTGACTCTGATGATAGGAAAGCCATTGAAGAGAAAAATGTTGAGAGGGAGATCTTGGCTAAGATGGGATATCTAGGGTTTTTCCAATAGCCTTATATGGTTGTCTAAGACAACATGTAGCAGTTTTATTAATCCATGCTAGAAAATTAGAAAAGGCATAGAAACAAGGGGATTTCAATATCTGCATAAGCATTGTGGACTTGCAGCATAACAACATGTGCAGCACTTAAGTCTGAGAGAACAGTGATCTACATTCTGACTTGTGAGAGTGAACCAAGCATGTGTAGAGGAAAGCACACTAGGTCTCACAGACTCTGATATTGCACTGATTACTTCTGAAGATTTTCATTCTTTTTACGGATGAAGAAATGTGAGAAAATGGCATGACAATGGAGTTAAACATGGGAAAGATTTTATTTTGCATAAATGATATTTGTTTCATGCCCTTACATTTAAAAGATGCACTGGCTTAGCCAGTAATTGACTCTGGGGTTCATTTGTTTTGGGAACAGGTCTCACATAGTCCTCTGAAAGGTAGGGTAAATGAAAGCTTGTATAACTTGGAGTCTGTGAGCCATTTCAGAACTAAATTCAAAGAATGATGGAGAATAGCTAGCATTGAGCCCCCAGAGTTGCCTCCAGCTTCCCCTTGTCCTGTCAGATTGTTGTCTCTCACCTATTCCTGTCCTGAGACATGTGAAATTGCCAAACCAGCTATACTGAAAGGTTTAGCAACCACATTGCTTCTGTTATGCAGAAAGATAGAGTCTGTTCCAATCATCTTATTAGGACTATGAACTGCTTGAAAAACAGCAAAAACTGCTTGAAAAACAACAAAAAAATAAAAGGGTATTACTACCTGAAATAGAACTTCATCCACAGGCAGGAAGTTTTTACTTGCTGAACTGACTGTGAGTGATATGTGCTGACTGCTAATGTTTGCAGGCTGATGAGATGCTGCGAGATTTCCCTGTGGATACAGTCTTGAGTAAAGGACTAGCGAAATTACTACAACACTGCCTCCCTGAATTAGTTGAATAGACTAATCCTCACAAATGGATAGGATTTAAAATATGATTGTGAGGTTTCTAGAAATTGCATAAATCTATGTATAGATAGTTGTAAATTCAGATTTATAGAAATTGATATTAGAGAAAAATATATGGACATTTTCATCTAGCAACTTTTATGTACATTTTAAATCATTATTTACTATGTATTTCTCTCAATAAAAATAGCATGCTAAAATGGGAGAATTCGTTGCACTAAAATATTTTTATATTATATTGGTAGCTCCACAGCATAGTACCTTAAATATTCAAGTTTGTGCAGAGTTTATTATATATAAACCTCTTTGGCCAGTGCCATTATGCTTGCAGTTGGGACAACATCAGCTAAGGGTGGACAAGTAAAAAACTTAAGATTCTTACTTTAAAAATCTTTATGCTTATGAGAATCACAAAGGTTTCAGGTATTCTTTTAAAAACATATGTAAAGTATTGTGCATATATTTGAGACAGTCTTGCTACATATCCCAGGCTGGTTTCAAACTCATGGCATTCCTTCTGCCTCACTTCTACATCCCAGGGTTTCAAACATGTGCCACCATGCCTGGCATAAAATTTGTAACCGCATAACTATAAATATTGCTCTTCACTTAAAATCAAAGAGAATCATTTTAGAATGCACACACTTAGACCATAAAATTAGAGCATTTAAGAGCTGTAAGGAGACTTTAGGGATGTTTAATATAAATCCAGACATAAAGTTGGGCTCATAGAAGGCAAGAGCTTGGAGACGATGCATCCTGGTTGAACTTTGATGCTCAGGTTCATGGTCAGTCAACTTTCTCCCACAGCACTCCATCCTTCACATCTACCTTCTGTAAATGCCTCACCTCCTTCTCTGTGCCCATTTAGAGGGTTCTTGTGATCTGTATTCTCTTCAACAAGACAAATATGCTAAACACGTTAATCCACTTCATGCTGTCCGTCGAAGCCTTATTTCTTTTTCAAATTATTTTTCAAAGAATATTTTATTGAGTTTGGGCGGCTTTTCGTCTAATAGATTTTAATAAAAAAGTATCTCATCTGTGTCCCTCACAGCCTCCACTGGATTTCAAACGTTCTGTCTGTTATTTCTTGAGATGATTCCAGATGGAGATAACTTACCTTTTCCAGAATAATGCAACTTCAAAAAGAAAAAACAAACAAACAAACAAAAAAAAAAAAACACAAATCTTTCCACTGCTTCAGCCTTTGTCCAATTTCTGGGTCTACAAAATAATATAAAACGACTTAACAGGCACTGACTTTTGAAGTTTGGATGAAGATTCTAATGGGAAGCATTATCAGTCAAAGTGTCACGAGCATACAGAACTTTTGGCAGCCATGTATGTAGTGAGAGATTTTAGATGCATTGAGTATCTTCCATATCTTCCAGCACATTTTGTAGCCCATGCAAGCTGATTCTACAGAGCAGAGGAAGGAACAACTGCACCTCATTGCTCATGCCCAACCCAAGGAGGTTCATCGCCACACTTAATGATTCTGGTTAAATATTGGAATATACCATTTTATTTAATTAGGCTTAATTTGTCTTTTCCTAGGAGAAGAACAATTTGATGCTGTGAGATATCTGAGATCTTACCTGAGGTAGTGTCCTTTAGACTTCCAGAGTAATTTCAAATACATTGCTACGTTTAGAATAACTGAGGTATTGAGCTATGTACTCCCCTATTTAAGAACTATAGAAGTAATACTAAGGTATCAAACATGTGAGAATTTTACTCCATGTAGGTAGAGATAATGCTAAAATAATGAACTACCCAGACTGTGGAACTACTCTGTATTTTGTAACATTCATTTTGGGTGAATGCTTTTTCACTGTTAATAAATATATATCTTACATGCAAAAAAAAAAAAACTATAGAAGTAAATGGATGGAACTCAAAGCCATTATGCTAAGTGAAGTAACACAGTCCCAGAAAAACAAACGGTGAATGGTCACTTGTGGATGCTAATACCAAATCCCCAGTTGAAAGGCAAGCTGAAAAACATTATTGTTATATTTCTTTTTATCTGAAAGCAACTATGTTTTGGTAATGTAAATCTCTTAATGGGGTCTAGAATTGACCCACCACTTATTTTCAGACTCTGTAATTACTCTATATGGGTGGAAGGTATGTATTCATATTTTAGAGTAATATAAAATTAATGGGGTAAAATAAAAAAAGAACTATAGAAGTGAAGCTTGTATAGTTTTTATCAAAGTTTAAATTTCAAATCTTGAATTCTTTTTGTTATATGAGGTTCAGAGAGATTGCTCATTGGTTAAGAGTACTTGCAGAGGACCCAGCAGCCATATGGCAGCTAGCAACTATCCATAATTCCAGTTTCAGAGGATCCAGTGCTCTCTTCTGGCCTCCACAGGCATTCCACTACATGCAGGTAGTACACTCAGATGCATAAAATAAACACAACTAAATTATAAAACTTTTAAATTTGTTGTTCTTTTCTCTACTATGCTTTTCAGTCTTAAACTACCAAGTACTATGTGCTAGTGATAATCTCCAACATATATGTATGATGTCCGCAATTAGAAACATTATTGTCCAAAGAAATGAGATATGCATCACTTTAAAAACCATGAAATGGGCAACGAACAGCTCATAGGAGTGCTTTGTCGCCTGCCCCTCTCAAGCACCAGTGGGACTTTCCTCTACTTACTCTCTGGAGCATTAAATGTCAAATGTTTTCCCTAGCTCCATGATCTCAAGATTCCATCTGCAGAGTGACTTGTATCTCCCAATGAGAATATTTTACGAGACCAAGTATTAAAGAAAAGTCTATTTCCCTTCTCTTTCTACCTGTGAACTCTTTAGGTTGAGATCTTCCTTTCCTGATACCCTCTAGATCAGCTCAAGCTGAAACCTTGGCAGGTGCATCTGGGCCCAACCTTGCATACAAACAGGTACAGCTGCCAACCAACCATCTCCCAGTGCTTTCCACAGGGTCTTAATAACCTACTCTCTCCAAGAAAAGTGAGGTAAGTGGCTTCTATGCTAGTCTGTGCTTCCAAGAGGAAGATGTTCAGGAGAGACATATGCTGCTGCACTGTTAGGTACCCAGGTTCTACAAGTGCTCTAGCAAGATTCTCACATTAGAGTGAACATGTTGCTTAACTTCCTGACCTGGAACTTAAATCATTTCAATTTAAGTATGGCTCATCAATTATTCTGCACATTTCTCACCTAAATTATTTTTTTTTCTTCAAAAGAAGAAATGTTACAAATCTGGGTACATTTTTATACTCAGTTACTTTCTTTTCTATTGCCTGCATTATATAATGTGATTAATTAATGCTACCAAGAGTTGGGTGTTTTAGTTCATTTCTATAATTTAGAGGCAAATAATTCATAATTCTGTTAAAATAATCAAGGATGATTGTAAATTAGAGAAAGTGAAAATAAGTGACTTAACATTATGAAGCAACTTGGGTTTTTTTCTCTATACCATTCCAGAAGCATTTCTGTAGGAAACTCTAATAACAACTAATGATTCTAAAAATACTGCTATGTTTCAAAAAATTCTGGAACAGAATTCATAATAGCTGTCAAAACCCATACAAAACAAATATGCTAGTAAATTTTATAAGAATTCTTGAGTTTATTTTGATCATTTCTTCTCTTAAAAGTAATATTATTATAAACAGTTATCTATAGATTAGAAGTCAGAGTACAAGTTTCCAGTCATGTCAGGAAATGTAAAGGTCCAGCAATATTAATGTCTCAAAAAATGCAGAGAACCAGTTTACTATTTGGTCACCTTGTCCCCTGACTCATTTTCCTCTTAGATAATATTACTCAGACCTTAAGAGTAAGTATAAAATGCTAGATAAATGCTAGATAAAAACCTGTCAAGTAATTTTACCTAGGTCAAAATCTTATTTGTATTTTTTAAATCTGTATCTTTCTTTTGAAAATTGATTTTCTGCTATGATTTCATTTCTTAATGCTCAAAAATATCTTCAAACGATTTTAAATCACTATATTTGAATGTACAATCAATATAATATCTATGACTAATGCAAAGTTTAAAGGAAGTTTACTGTAAATAGTATCTGAAATGACTTGGTATTTTTGTCATTCTTTTATTAGGGAGCTGATCTTTAGGTTATAATAAAGGTTTGTTAAATGAGATAAGCCTCGGTTAATATTTTAGAGAACAGATTATTGTCATGGTTATTGATTCCTTCCTCATTTAGGTAGAAACAAATTAGAGATGCTCAAAATTCTCATTTTTAAAAACTTCAGTACAATACATATATAATGAAATACATTTCTGTGTAAATGCAACAGCACCCTCTGGAGGACTAGAACGCATTGCATAACTTTCATAAATCAATGTCTTCTTTTGTTAACACTACATATTTTTGTTAACTTGGACATTTAATATTTTATATCCTGATAATTACATTTGTTTCTTAAAATGATTAAATGTATTTAATGTTTATTGGGCATTTATCATGATTTGTGTGCAGTGTCAGTGTTAATGCTACAGTGTGACCACAAAATACTCAGTTCAGCCAATCTTGGTGATGCCTTTGTAATTTTCTTAGTTTCTGTCCTGTCAAAATATTTTCAAACAAGAAATGATGACTTTAATTTCCCCAAATCCATTGATATCTGCTTCTATGAAGGCAACAAAGAACTATTTTTAGCTCCTTTGAAGATTGGATAGAAACAGTTACTTTCATTCTTCAAGTTCCTGATCAACAAACACAGCTGTGGTTTTGAAGCTAACTTATTGGAATTGGGAGACTATGGAAAGGAGCAGAGGTCAAAATCATCAGAAAAAATACCCATGAGTAATGGGAACACATTCAAGAACCAAAGTGACTTCCATTGTGCCATAATAACATGAATAAATGATGCCATGGTCATTAGCCTCTCTGTAACAGCTCTGCATACAATGATCGTTTTAAAGTTCACAGAGATGCAAACAAAGATGGGCACCCACTCTAAAGAAGGGAACAAACTTATGACTAATGCTGGGTAAGGAGAAGGACCATCATTCTATTGTGAGTGAAGATCAGGCTTGCTTCCTCCAGAAGGTTGTTCAAGAGGCCAAATAAGGACTACAGGAAATACTAGAGTAGGACTCAGTCCTTAGTGAAACATGACCCTGAGTTAGTCTGGGCTCCAGAAAGGCTAGTCTCCTCTGGGATCATGGGCAGTCCTCCAAACTGCCCCATGCAGATATTAAAACCAACAATCCTAACAAAGCACACTACTAAGCAGAATTATATATCTAACCCCAAGTACTTGAATGGAAACATGGATATCTGTGTTGATATATACAAAATAATACTAAAATGTGTAGGAAAATATGAAGGCCCAAATAGCTTTATCTAACAGGAAACTGGGAAAATTGATCAGAAAAGCTAAAGGTGTGCTGACTGTTCTCTCCCTAGCTGTTTTGTGCCTTTTTTTCTCCTTCCTCACTTTAATCAAATAGTGATCTGAAAGAATAAGACCAGAAATCTGTATATTCTGGCAGTTTTAGTTACATTATTCACTATAGGAGTTGAAGGCTTCCATGCCATATTATTTGTTTTTTGCAAACTCCCTGAAATTAGATTCTTGTTAAGTACTGAGAGATTTAAGTGATGAGATGTTTCCAGAACATTTGGTGGTATCTAGCACATAGAAATAAAGGCTAATTTTCATTATTTTACAGATACTTGCTTAGCAACTGTATGGGCTAGGCACCTTTCAAATACTGACCCAATTACTCTTGCTAACAAGCTTGTGAGGTGGAAATCTACCATTATCATCATCATCACTATCACAGGTAAACCTGAGACACAGAATAAGTATCTTTCTGTGTCACACAACTACTAAATGCTGAAGCCAGAATTCAAAGCCAGTAAAGTCTGTGCATTTGGAAACAAAGCCATTTGTCTGAGGAATAACTTATTATTCTTGTCATTGGACAACATTACCTTATAATATTGAATTTCCAAATTTGTTAAATAAACCTAGATAAAAAATCATTATAATTTCATTGATGTAATTACAAAAGCATGATTGACATATCTCTGTACTAAGTAGAAGCTGTCAAAAATGATGACTTCCACAATCATAAAACATACCATCTTGGAGTTTCGCAAATAATCATTAGCAGATACTTATTTGCATTCATCCTTCCCTTGGTGGTCATTACGTCAGGAATGAGCATACTCTCAACCTCTAGATTTATGGTAGGAACAGGGAACCAAGCAAGAAAAACAAAACACAAGGACGGTGGACCTATTGCGTACTCTTTACCCAGCCTTTTTATTTGGATAAGCCCAGTGGCATACCATGTCAGTGCTAAGATGGTTCCATCAGAATCACTCCCCAGAGATTCTATAGAAAGGCTGCAAGTGTAGAAATGCCCGTGGTTTAGACTAATGGGCTTGTGGCTGGTAAACATTTATGCTTTTTGAATTATAGAAGAGCAAAGGCAAATGCGCTGAGGAATTTAATGTGGTTTTGGCCCTCGATGATCTGGAACAGGTTTTATATATAAACTCACTGTTCAATGTGACTGGAGCTAAGGCTGTGAAAGAGCATTTGTCCACGTTTTTCTGATTCAACAGTAATCTGATGTCAGTTTCACCCAGAGACCAATTCCACACATTGAGATCACGGCCCAGAAACTTCTGAATTTTCAGATGATTTTGATGTGGGTACCTTGGAATATAATTAGAAAAATATTATAGACCAGTAGTAAGGGGTGAGCCAGAGTCTTTTGGAACCTGTTTCAAATGCACATGCCAGATGCCCCTCAAGCTGTAAAGATCCAGCATCTCTGTGGGAGGGAGGGCCAAGCATCCCCCTTCAGAAAGTCCAGGGATATCTGCAGTTCTCTATCTTGTTCTATTCTATTTTGGAACTCTGATTAAAGCTATGTGGGAATAGAGCCCTGGGATTCAGGAAGTATTTCAAGGCCTTCTCTGTAGTTTACCTTCAGCCCTCTTCTCAAAGCTGTCTCTTGTGTTACTATGTACGTATGTATGTATGTATGTATGTATGTATGTATGCATGTATGCATATATTCTAATTTTTTGGTTATATTATGTCCCAATATCCCCTTCCCCTTTTTTAACATTGGAGACAGAATGTTCTGAAAAACAAGGAAAACTCTTCAAGTTAATATCAGGGGTTTCACTAAGCTGCATAATTAATCTCTCTAGTCAGTTTCATTTATTTATTTATTTTTTCCTTAATATAAATTTATTTTTATATTATATCCCCCTTTATACATTTACCACATTTTATTTATCCATTCATCATTTTTTGAAGCTTTAGGACAATTTTTTTGTTAAAGTTTAAAAGAGAAGCCCTTGGGGCAGGTAAACTATAAATCTCAGCAGCTTCCTAGAGGAGGAGAATTGAAGATAGTAGAAGAAAAACCCATACCATCTTAAAGCCAGCATGAGGATCAGACATATGGTGGACTAGCATCTACATGGTGGGGAGGGGAGCTTTAGAGAAAAAGTAAGGAAACCCAAAATGTTGGGGTAACCCAAAGTGTTAGGAAAGGAATACTTTCAAAAGAGATAGAAGAAAAGGAGAGATTGCTGACTTACAGAGCTACATGTTTGTTGCTTGCCCATAAGCAGTTCCCCATTCAGCATTTAACAGACATTTGATTTGTTTCTACTTCATATAATTGTAAACAATGCTTCTATGAACATTTGTGCACAAGTGGACATGCCTCCCCCTTCATTGGAAATTTAACCAAGGGCCTCAAGCATACAAGGTAAGCTACTCTACTACTGAGTTACAATCCCAGCTCTGTCAGTACTCTTATTTATTTATTTATTTATTTATTTATTTATTTATTTATTCATTTTTATGTGTATGAATGTACTGTCTGCATGTAGGTTGGTGCACCCGTGTTGTGCAATGCCATTTTTAAATTTATTTTTCTCTATGTGTATGAATGTACTGTCTGCATGCAGGTCTGTGCACCCGTGTCGTGCAATGCCACTGAGGTCAGAAGAGGACGTTGGATTCCCATGGAACTAGAGTTTTCCTGGAATTGGAGTTTCAGATGGTTCTCGGCCACCATGTGGGTGCTGGGGATCGAACCCGGGTCCTCTGCAAGTGCAGTCGGTGCTCTTAACTGCTAGGCCATCTCTCCAGCCCCATTTATTTATTTCTTAACAAAAGATATTATGTCTAAATATCTCCTTCCCCTCTTTTAAACATTAGAGATAGAATATTCTGAAAAACAAGGAAAACTCTTCAAGTTAATACCAGGGGTTTCATTAAGCTGAATAGCTATATTTCTCTATTCAGTTTCATTTATTTATTTCTCTAACAAAAGGTATGATGCTGGTGAAGGGTCTCAAATTATGGAAATCTCTGGACCCATGTATAGCCATAGGGATGCTAGGAACTATTCTTTTTATTCTACACCAGTGACGTAAGGGGAACAAAACATGCTACTCCTTTCATTCTAACCTAAAGGTAATTCTATGGAAATGATCCTACAACCAATAAATTAGCAGGTGAATCCATAAGTTAGGTGTAATTGATTTCCCACCAGCTTTTTCTTTCCACACAGCTATTAGCATGAAGCAAAGGGTTGATTTCTGTTCCTCTCAAAGTCTCATAATAAGCACATGAGCTGAGTTGACTGTTCTATTTACCCCTGGTTAGAAACTGACAAGGTTGCCATTGGACCAAGAAAAATATTTCCAGTGCGATTATTAATATCTGTTAAGAACTTAGAGTCTGGATTGTGACCATAAAATTCATAACGTAAAATGTATAGTCTGTCAAACAACTGAAAGTCAAAACTAGAAACAGAAAACTACACGTGGAAACAAAGATGGCCCAAAGAACCAGATTGAACTGCTGTCTGACAAGGGGCATTCTTTGCTTTGTAAAGGCAAGGTGGGTATAGAAAGACCATCTTGAGGCTCAAAATCAACTAATAATAATAATAAGTAACAGTAGTAGCAATAATCGTGACAACAATGATTATATAATTTCTATTGATTAAAGAGAGTGATAACTAGATAAAACCAAAACCCGCTTAGATCAAAAATTTTATCCCCTTTGCTCATGAGTTTTGTTTTTTATAAAGAGAGTCATCATTCAGAAAATAGGATCCTTGTGGACTTGATTGTCATATCTACAAAGAGTAAAAAATGGGAGACATTTTAGGATTAAGCTCAATAGAATACAATGTGCAAGAGTTTGAAAACTTTTTCAGAAGTATCACCTTTTCATGGTTATCAATTTAGTGAACATTTATTGAATACCTTCCATGTGTTAGGCACTGAGAATATAAAAATGGGGAGTTGCTGGCCAAGTAGATTATTTTTCAAACTGGAAGTAGTAGAATTTTATTGATCTTAAAAATCAATTCAGTAGATTAGGATCAATATTTTTTTCAAAGAAATGGACCAGAGTAGAACACGACAAAGCACACTGAGAACAGTAAGTGAACCTCTGGTGTCATGGAAGCTGTATTTCTGGCTGTTTCTCTGTGTGTACATATGTTTGTAGGTTCTGGAACACCATTTAAAATGTATTTTATAATTTTTAAATAGTTATTTTCAGTTTATGTGTTTTTGCATTTTGTCTGTGTGTGTGTAAGTGTACCCATGTCATTCAATTGCCACAGAGGCAAAAAGAGGGCACTGGAATCTCTGGACCTGTAGTTATGGATGGTTGTTAGCCACCATGTAGGTGCTGGGAACTCAACCTAGGTACTTTGCAAGAAAAGCCACTGACTACTCATAGGCACCAAGCCATCTTTCTCTCCAGCTCCTCAAAAAAGTATTTTTCATAATTGTCTTATAAAGCTTCACAACCACTGTCAAAGAGTCCACTTGAGGAAAACAAGCAAATGAAGATCCGGGATAACATAGAACAAACACAGGCATGGGATTGGAAATGACCACTGATGTTTGTTTTTTTAAACTAATTACAAAATAATGGATTTGAAGATCAATGAGGAGACCTGAATAATGCATTAAAGGTAGAAGGAATAATTTGTGTGGAGTGGTAAGTAAAACCATTTATTTGCATTGGCATTTACAGGGCATTGAGGAAGGACTTGTAGCACAGGGTTTATGTGGCACTGGAGGAAAATGCTACATGACAAAAACTGAGAAGGATGTGCTCAACAGCTGGCCTTGGAGAGGACTGGCATTGTTTGTGGAAGTCAGAAGAGGGTGTTGAATCTCTTGGAACTGGAGTTATGGACAGTTGTTTGTTGTCATATGGATGCTGGGAATCAAAGCTGGGTCCTCTGCAGCCAGTGTTCTTAACCACTGAGCCAGCCCCCACAACATTCTGTTTTCAATAGTGAGCAGTTATGTGATTCTTTGACTCTCCAGTTTTTATCAAGTGAACAGAGATGCATGTAATGTAGCTGAAATTATTCAATGAAGGAACCCAACCTTGTACTCATTTGACGAGATTACATCTTAGGTTTATAACAATACAGTTCTGCCAAGCCACATGGTTGCTGATGTCATCCTCATCACCATCCAAACTCCTCATTTCTTAAGCAGGAACTTCAGTACTATTATCCCAAAGATGTTAGAGAAAGAACAATGTGCCTTTTGCTTAAAGTAAATGTAATCGAAAGTAAATGCAACTGAGGTTCTATGGCACAAGCCGGTTAGGTGAAAAAGATAGAACATATTGGTAGAATTATTAAAATTATAATTTTTTTAAATCAATGATTTAGAAGGTCAGGTTCTATTGGGAAAAATCAGGGCAATAATAAATAAAATAAAACTCCTCAACATCCAGCAATGTGAATCAGATCCTATAGCTTAATGTCTGGCATCTGGGACTCACTCATTCAAGATCTTCTGGCTCCAAAGGGTTTTGGCAGTCCCACTTCCTTGACTCTGTCACCCACAGCACACACAGTTTGTCTCATAGGCTCAGGCTACTTCAGCCCACACTTGCTGCTGTCCTTGGCCATTGTTCCACAGTCCTGGCATCTTCAGTATCCTGTGTTTCCACCACAACTGCGGCTGCACCTTCATCAATATCCTCTTCCTGGTCTCTCTGCGGGAACTCCAAGCCTGCCCCATGTGCCAAGCCTCAGCTTCTCTCTATGACCTTTTCATACCTTCAAAACTAGTACCACGGGGGACACTCTGACACATCTCCAAGTTCCGTTCCAACACGAGGTGAGCATCGGCTTCCCACTGGACCACAGCTTCTGGGTGCCGACCCTGAGGAAAACTAGGTAATTGGCACTAGCATCCACAGATGAGGGATACCATTCATCGTTTGTTTTTCTGGGACTGTGATACCATTCATCGTTTGTTTTTCTTTCACTCAGCATGATGTCCTCTAGCTCCAGCCATTTTCCTGCAAAGCTCGTGATGTCGTCTTTCTTTACTGCTGCATAGAACTCCATTGTGTAGATGTACCACATTTTCTCTATCCACTCTTCAGTTGAGGGGCATTTGGGTTGGTTTCAGCTCCTTGCTATTGTGAAGAGAGCTGAAATAAACATGGCCGTGCATGTATCTCTCTGTGGTGGGGTGAGTCTTGAGGGTGCATGCCCTGGAGTGGTATGGCTGGGTCGGGTGGCAAGTTCATTCCAAGTCTTCCAAGGGTTCTCCACACTGCTTTCCATAGTGGCCGTACGAGTTTACATTCCCACCAGCAGTGGATGAGTGTTCCCTTTTCCCCACAACCTCTCCAGCACTTGGTATCATTTGTTTTCTTGATCCTAACCAGTCTTATTGGAGTAAGATGATATCTTTAAGTGGTTTTGATTTGCATTTCCTTTAAAATTATATTTTTTTCTCTCCCTTTGTTCACACCAAGACAAATAACCCTATAAATTATCTCCTTATATTACTGTAATAAGGAGTCTTTGTGATATATTCCAAACATTCCACCTGAGTGCTAGAGTTACTGTCTCTGCAAAGGAATACATCCAATTTATTAGAAAATGTCAATACAAGTCATTCAGTTAAGTTTTGGGATTATCCTGAAATGGATGGCTTTTGCCCTTATATCTGATTAGCTGCTTTAGAATGGGCTTCCAATGTATGTTTCCCATATATGAGTGTTGGTAACTATTCTTAGGATTAAACCTTTTCCATTTTAAAGACTCGAATACATTATGGCTAAGTCAGGTGACATGTGTTGTGATACACAAAGCCTAGTAAACATAGTCATGTGGACCGTCCTTAGTTCTCTGCAATAAGAGCCTTATGATAGCTCAAGAAAGTGTAGACTCAAGAAATGGAGTTCTGAGAAGTCAAGGAGCATTGACTGGGATGGATGGAGCTGAGAGGTTTGGAATCTAGGTTTTATTCTTTCTCCAGCTGAAGACGATTGTTCTTCTTTCTTCTTTGAAGTTTGCTCACCCATAAAAAATATCATCCATGAGTTACTTTTAGGATGTTTGCTAGGATCTTTTTTAACTATCATATTCACTGATTTTATGCAAAGCTTATAAAAATGAGAGAGGGCCTTGAGTGTTTTGCCATATTATTCTACTGCTTGGGTAAATTTCAATTGAAAACAGACAGAAGCAAAGAGGACTTCAATCAGGGCACCTCCTCAGCATTCCTGGGTGGACAAGATGGGCTTTGGCAGCTACTGGGCTCTCTATTTAAAAAATAATTTATCTATTCATGGCCCTAAAATGCTGAATTATTTAATTCTCTACATAATGCTTTCTTGTTCACATAAGGTGCAGGTTTTAATGTTACGTGGCTAGCTTAAGAATTATTAAGAATATTATCTGTTAGGAGGGCGTGGTGGTGCACACCTTTAATCCTAGCACTCGGGAGGCAGAGGCAGGTGGATCTTTGTAAGTTCAAGGCCAGCCTGGTCTACAGAGTGAGTTCCCGGACAGCTGGGGCTACAGGAGACCCTTTCTTGAAAAAGGACAAAAAAAAAAAAAAAAAAAGGAATATTATCTGTTTACCATTCTGCATGTAGGTGAGGTACATTTCTTGTGTTTTCCATATCTAGGTTTCTTAAACTTTGAAAATCTTAGTCTGTAAAGAGACATAGTCTTTAAGTTCATGATATTGCTATAGAAGAATTTTATATTACACATCTAGTAATAAACTGTGATGTTATTTGCCAAGATTTTCCAAAAGAGAAGATCCTCTGTCATTGAAATGTAAAACTAAGTTTCTCTTTTGAAACACTTTGAGCTTTGGAGAGTTTATCCATTTTCTAAGTATTCAGATGTGGAAAAATCTATGTAAAATAGAAGTTAACAGATAAATCAAGAAACCATCAGAAAAATGTTTGTACTGAGAAATTCTTGATATGTTCTCTGTCAGTGTTCACATGAAAAGTACTGCTGGGCGTGGTGGCAAGCACCTTTTAATTCCTAGCACTGGGAAGCAGAGGCAGGTGGATCTTTGTGAGTTCAAAGCCCACCTCGTGCTCTACAGATGTGAGTCAAGGACGCTTGGACCTACTACGGGGACCCTTGTCTCAAAAAAAAAAAAAAAAAAACAACAACAAAAGAAAAGCAGAGAAAAGTACTACAAACTTCCTCATGGAGAATATTGAGAAAGACTGAGAAAGAGATGAAAAGCATGTTTGGCAGAATGCATGAGCTCTGGCGGGGTGGGGGAATGGGCGGGAACACAGGTCTAGATTTGTTAAAAGAATAAAAATAAATTTATGTGAAAAAAATAAAATAAAATAAAGTACTACAGCTGTGCCATAGCCTTAGCTACAGGGGAACTAGAATCAGTCCTATGCCAGTTTTTTTTGTAGGAATTTAAATGCAAGATCAAAGAAACATTTTACAGATCCTTCTTCATCCTTATGAATTCCAAGACATAACACCATTGTCAATTTAAAGTCACTCTGGTCATTTTATGAGTTATTATCCTTGCTTTTCTGGGGGGTGGGGGGAATATTTGATTGCTCCGTAGATGAGGCCATCTTGAGTATCCCTGGCACAGGAGTGTGTTCTTCCTTTGTGTTTTTTTGTTAATGAAATATTTACGATTAGTAGTTTCCCAGTCAAATATGAGAAGCTGCAAACAATACATAAACACATTTAATGTGTGTTGTGATATTGCATCCAGGAGACCTGTCTGTTCAATATTCAATGATTATGTGGCTTATGTCTTCTGTATAGGATGCTGGTTGTCTTACCTTCAGAGAGTATTTGTTTTCTTTCTGATAATCCTGGCTTTACCACTGCTGTTAACTACTAGCCTTGTTAAAATAACCTCACGTGGCTAGTAGCTATTGCCTTAGAGGATGACTTCCAGAGCATCCTCAGGCATTTGCCTAGTGGTCACCTAGATCCTGAAATTCAAGAGAAGGATTCTTGACTGTCTACCATTCTTTGGCCGCTAAAAGTCCTCTTTTTGTCTTATGAAGTATAAGTCAATGTCAAAGTGGTTTATGTAATATTTAGACTGGTGTTACATGATATTAATCTTAACATGAAAAATCTTTTGATTACAGAGTATGCCTTGTCAGTGATTGATTGACTAACTCATTTATTCATGCAATAATGTTGCCATTTGCTTCTATTTATATTCTTGGGCTGTAGCAGAAAGTTGCTATTTGTGCTGTGCTAACAGTGGTTATCTTAATCTTTCTACCTGTTTTACTAGGCTCTCTATAAACAGCAACTTATTTTCTTTCTTAATGAATCTCCCTTAAAAATTACTTTCCTCATGCAGAACCAAAAACTGTGGGTGACAAAGAAAATAATAGTGTTATTTACAGGGAATTCCACCCTCCCCTTTCTCCATCTCAGCCCCCACCTTATTGTTATACAAAAAGGAAAGTCCTTATATTCTTCAGCATTTCCATAAACATTTATGTTCGGGAGAGAAGCAGCACAGAGCTCCTTTAGAGGACTGAAATGGCACCATCCAGGCAAGTGGTATAATTACAAATCCTGGACTTAACACTTCCTGCAAATCCTTTGGTCTTTTTCCAGAGGAAAACAAATGCCATGACCAGACACATTTGTTAGTGAAAATCCTTGTCCTTCCACTTACTTATTGGAAAGGGGGGGGGGCAGTAAAATGCTGTGTAAGTTTTTACAACTGATATCATTTTGTGGAAGAGGATTAGGCTGATTTTCTTCAAAATCCATACTACTGCTTTGTTACACTGATTTACATTATTTTTCTTGCCTTGTCTCCACATGTATAAAGTGAGTTGAGGAAAAAATTGATGCTCTTCTAATCTATTTTAAAATTGATGATCTTCTAATCTACTTTTTCTTATATTAATAGGATTACAGTAGAACTGCAATAAATTCATAAAATATTATATTGATTTCTTTGTTGATAATTAAATCCATAGTGGTGAAAGCTGGCAACAGGTTTGCTGACAAGAGTGTTAGTCAATATTTATTTATTGTCTTCTATTAATATGGATTAATGTTAAGTAAAATAAGGAGAATATAGGATCATAGTTCTCATAGAAAATTGCATGTGATTTTGTAAAACCGAGAGTAATATACAAGAATGAATTCTGGAATGAATAACATGATATTTTTACTATAGTCAACTAAAGAATCCCAAAGCATTATCTACTTTAATGCTTCAGGACCTAATAAAGGACAGAGATCAATAAAGAAGGAAGAAGCAAGGAAAGATTCTTGAAGGTGGCACTTCAGCTACATTTTGATTGGCAACTAACATTGAACAAGACACCTAAAAAATAGCATTCTGAAGAAGAGCTCTCAAATGAACATTGAAAAGAACTTAGAAAGAGTGACCAGAGATAGAATAGAGAGGTCAGGATGTGAACCAAAGGGAATCTTAAGAGGGAAAATGAACAGTAGGCTACGGCTCTACGTGAAGTTCACATCGGTGGAGGACCTTCATCCTTGATTCAGCATCATAACTTGAGATGAGCTAGGAAATCTGAATGTGTTCTCACTCCTAGAGCTTCACAGAGAGACTGAGTGGTGGTGGCTGCTCCTTTCTTTTCCTCTTCTTACTGTTTCTTTTTCTCCTTTTTCCTGTTTCTCATGTGCCCTCCATATTCCTCTTTTTCCTTTTTGTGTCTGTTTTTTCCCCTTTTCCTCTTTGTACTTCACCATGTTCTGAATACCATGGGAACACTCCACATCACAGGACAGCTTTGGTGGCTTTTCTATAGCGTGTTCCTTACAGAAGTGATTAAGGAACAAGTGAGCAATAGGAGAGACAACAAGCTGTAATGGGCAGTGAAAGTTCAGGGATGCTTTCTGGGTATTTTTAACATGTTGGCTAGCATTCTCCTTTGAAATCACCAGAGTGCAACCAAAAGTGGCAGTGGAAAAATTCAACAGCAAACAGCATCCACATTATTTTCAATATCAAATTATATTTAGGGGGTTTTCCTTAATCTCTGTGTAGCCAGGACAGCTACTCATCATTAATATGCTAAAATAAGTCACTTTAGAGATGAATGTAGAAGGCAGAATCCCAAGGAGGAGCACCCTCATGCACAGCAAGTTTTTAATCGTGTTCTTCCTATGCAAGACCTGCCAGTCCAAGCATTAATTTTGGTTAAGATTGGGAAAAAAAAATAAGACCTCAAGCCCCTACCACAAACATAATGTGCATGTACTAAGATATATGTCAGACACATGTAGAATATAGGATAAATACATGCCCAGAAGCCAATGATATGCAGATTTTACTATAAATCATCTATTACTGTCATCACTTGTCAGCATGTCACCAAAACAGTAGCTGTCTTAGACCATCAATCTCCCTAATGAGTAAATTAGAAGCTTGTGGAATTAGAAGAATGTATATTTTTAACAGTAACAGTCATATTCTAGTTATAAAAAAAATCATAATAACATGGAGTTCCTGCCTCCTGCTTCAGGAAAAAAATAGCCAAGGAAATCCACCAGACAGACGGCTGAGGTTCATTCACTGTTACTATTAGAAACTGCTTGATGTAATGCTGAAATTTTAAAGATGATTACTTTATCTTTCCTAGCACATTTTATAAAAGTCAGGCTTGGGAAAGCAGAGTGAGAACTAAGATAAGCATGCCTGCAGAGAAGGAAACCATAACACTTAGCTTTATCCTCTTTGTTAATCTTTTACTTAATTTGAGAAATTTATCTCAGTTGATCCTCACTATTATAATTTTCTTGGGCCAAAATTTTGCTCACCTTTATAAGCATTTGTCACAGGATCTCATGAGGAAGTCTCAGATTCCAAGAGCTATGTGCCCATGTAGACAATTCAAGTACATGGCAGCTTAGGTATGTGATGGGTGTAAAAGCATGTAATTGTCTTCCCTTGTTATAATGAGTTATGTTAGAGAACCCCATAAAGATTCTTCCTTCTTCCCAGGCCTTTTACAAGCTTCCTGTCAGTCTTAAGTGAGCACAAGCCTCCCAACAATGAAAATGGTGTATATGTCAATTTAGTAAATAATTTCCAGCTCTATATTCAGTGAAGAGACATGTGTTATTCAAGTTTTAAGATTTCTGCTATCTTAATTAGCAATACTACATTTAAGATCTTTGATTATTTTCTTAGCTAACCAGCCCTTATTTCAGGAATGGTTTAGTCCAATATTGTAGATCTTGAAATAAAAAGATGATTTGGGTAAAAATGAAAATATGGGCAAATATTAATCACGTGTAATGCTGCATTTTATAATGATAATGCTCCTTTATTTATGGGATTTTGATGCTGGATTGTAATATGTTATGCAAATATTAGAAACATATCAACAAAATATCTTGGAAAAGAGAAAACATGTAATTTGAAAATGACATACTTCCCGGCCTTTGGAATAGTTTGTGTATTATGACTGCAATGATGACATAGACTTTATGACTTTGTATACTCTTTAGGTTATGATTGGAATAGTTGGGGATGGAGTTTATTTTTTCATCACTTTCATACTCTGAGTGCTCAGCCAGTACTAAACAGCAGTGCTGTGGGATGTAGTATATTCCTGAGCCTTCCTTTACAAGGCCATCTGGAAAACTATTGTGTTGTAAACACTAGTTTTATTTTCAGTAAGAATGAAATTACTGCAGAAGTTGCTTAACATCCTTCATTCAATTTTTTTTTCTTACTTTTCACCCTTCTGTGTGGTTGTGAAAATGGGGAATAATCCATGAAGTCTTAGGATATTCATTGTAAGGAACAGCATATTTAGACTGGTTGTAGTCAGTCACACAACAGCATATATCTAAGTAGGTTAGCTTTCCACACGATTTATAAGAATAAAATATGTATTCTTTTTTTTTTAATTTTTTTTTTTAATTTTTTTTTGATGGCTTGTGAATTTGTAATCATTTTCCATTCATCAGGCATTTTTCCCTTTCCCTTCCCCACCACCCCCCACCCCATCCCAGATCATGTTTCTGCCATAACTGTCTTGCATCTTCTCTGTTTTTTTTTTTTCCTTTTTTAGCTATAAGTGATAATACATGAGTACAAGCATCCTTCGTGCAAAAACCAATCTACAGGCTGATTGTGTCAAACCCCCACAGCCCCCCACCTCCAGTGGGGGTGACATGTTGTTGTTCAATCAAAGTTGATCAATGAGGGTCCAGATACATCGCTGTAGTTCACCATTCACCCCAATTGGAGCCTTTACTCTTCTACCACGCCTCCTTCTTCCGCAGTTTTTCTCTAGGCTTAGAAAAGGGGGGAATGGAAAGGGGATGGAAGTAAAACAGTCCACTCTCTTGGAGCTGTTGACTTGGACTCTGGTCAATTCTGGCTGTTTCCTTTCATGGGCTGACAGTTTGGCCAGGGGTAAACCTTTCGATCCTACTAATGAAGCACAAGCAATTAGATATATAGGTATTTAAGCAGAAATAATAGTTATGGTGGTTACTTTGGCATAGACACATATGTTGGATGATTGTTAATCCATGAATACATTTTTCCCCTGTTAAATATGAAAGGGTCTTTATGTGGCTTATAACATTCCTAACCTGTAAAGGATGTAAGGCTTGTGGCTCGCCATGGGTTTCCTCCACGCGAGCGCCACCCCATAGCTTTTGGGGACCCTTACGGCCATGGCTGCCTCCTCGCTGACAGTAGCTTTCCGGAGGTGAGGGTACGTGGTGTGGCATTGACGGTGGTAGTCTTGTCGACCCGGGGCCCAGTATTTGCTTTATTGGTTAGGTCTTGAGCCGTTATACACTCTTTGGCTTCCTAGTGTCCATCTTCGCTACTTGCATGTGCCGGTCCTATATTCTTTTCGGTTATCACACTCTATTGCCTCGTGTCTCCTTTCCCCCTTTTAAACCGTCGGTCTTTGGCACAGGCTTTATTCGCTCTCTCTGCAGTATCCAACTTAGGGGCAAAGAGCCTTACCTTTCTGTGGGCCTGGATCCCTGGCCAACATCCCCCTTGTAGAACAATCCATTGCTGATGTCAGAGCTCCTGCATTAATATACTTTGCCTAAGTGATAGCCTAAGGACTTTAGTATTATATTTGGTTTTGAAAGTGAATAATCCTTTTCACAGTTCTTATGTCTATTAGTCAATTAAGAGGCATTTTTACGGTTTTATAAGAGATTCCTCTATATAGTTGTCTCAATTTACAGTGGAGAACGACCGTCATCATCGTCATATTCTCCTTGCCTCTGGGGGAATGCAAGAAGTCTCTCATATCAACAACCTTGTGGCACCTAGAAGGTACAGTTTCATTAGGACTCATTATAAATAGTTGTATAATGTAGGATCCACAGAAGGGTTGATGTTTATGGCAATCTGAGGCTTTTCTTCTTTCCAATGTTCAGATGGGTCAACCTTCAGTTGCCACTTTTTGGTACATTCTACTCAATGAAAAGCTGTAATCTTTTCTTTCTCAGCCATTAAGTTGGTGACATTTCGTCCTGTTGGAAACAAACATATCTTTCCTGTGGTTAGTTTTAAATTTGAATGCAAGGTTTTTGACGAAAAGGTTCATGTCTTGTCTGTATCCCCCCCCCTTTTTTTTTAACCCATGAGTCTCAGAAGACAGTTGTATTATACATAACTATAGGGTGGAATCAAGGCACATGTTTCATCAAATTCACCATGATTCATCAAATTCACCCATGTTGTTTTGGGGACTATATGATTAACTGGAAGCAAACTTAAATTTTACGTTAAATCAATTTAAAGAGAATGCTACAAGGGTATACTGTACAACAGAGAAATTAATAGAAACATTTGTATGTGCCAATCCCAAAGTTATTTGCTCTACAGATTTTGTGTAAACAAATGTGGACAATAGCGAATTATATCTACATTTTACTACAGATTGCATTACCGTTTTTTATCAGAGTCTGTAAACCAATGTTGTTTAATATACACTATTTACTTTTAACTAAGTCCTAAAACACCATGTAACCTGTAGACAGTGTCTAGGTGAAACTGGGTACTTGAGCTCATGTCAATTAAATTGCCTTAATCAAATATACACCTTGTCCCTCCCATCCCCTACCCCTTCCCAATTCACCATTTCAGGCCATTTTCTGATTCAGTCTTCTGTTGTTGTTCTTTACTATGCATCCCTCTCCATGAGAAAGATTATATCTGGATTGTTGGTACTAGCATCCCAATATGAGGGACACCATTTGTATTTGTTTTTCGGGACTGTGTTATTCACTTAACTAATGTCTTCCAGCTCCATCCATTTACCTGCAAGAGTATGATGTTGTCCCTCTTTACCGCTGCTGAACTCCCTTGTAACTGTACCACATTTCTCTATCCACTCATCAGTTGAGGGCACTGGGCTGGTTCCAGTTTTTGTATTGTGAAACAGAGCTAAATAAACATAGCTGTGCATGTTCATTGCCGTCAAGTTGTGTTTTGGGTATATACCCAGAGTGGTATGACTGGGTCAAATGGAGGCTCATTTTGATCTCTAGGTTTCCACACATGCTTTCCATAGTGGCTGTACAAGTTTACATTCCACCCGGCATGATGGTGTTCCCCTTTCCCGCAAACCTCTCCAGTCTTTGGGATCATTTGTTTCTTGATCTAGCCAGTCTTTTGGAGTAAGGTGGTATCTCAAAGTGTTTTAATCTGCATTTCTAATTATCAGGAGATGTTGAACAGTTCTTAAGATGCATGTCTCCGGCCATCGCTCAATTCCTCCTCTGTGAAGTCTCTATTCAGATCTTTGCTCCATCTTTGAGTGATTCATTTGTTGTTTCTTTTTCCTTGTTTTTTTTGAGTGCTTGTTTAACTCTGGAAATTAATGCTTGTCAGATGTATCTGCTGTGAAGGTTCCCTTCCCACTCTGTGGGTCTTCTCTCACTTCTTTTTGTTTCTTTGATGGACAGAAGCTTTTGGTTTTATGAGGTCCCATTGTCAATTGTCGATCTTAACTTGTGCAGCTGCTGTTGATTTAGGAAGTTTTTTCTTACACCTATGTCGTGTAGTCTGCTGCCAAGATTTTTCTCTCATCACTCCGAGATTTGGAGTTTCACGTTGAGGTCTTTGGTCAATTCTGAGTTGACCTTTTGTACAAGGTGAGAGAGTTGGGTTTAATTATTCTTCTACAAGTGGTGATACAGTTTTGCAACACCACTTGCTGAAGATGCTGCTCTTTCCTCCTTTTTGGGTCTTCTTGGCCCCCTTGTCAAATATAGGTGGTCTGACATCAGTTGGCTCAGGTTTGGATCTTCAGTTTATTCCATTGGTCACTGTCTGTTTTTGTTTCCAGTACAGGTTTGTTTTTATGACTATAGCCCTGTAAGTATAGTTGAGGTCTGGTATAGCGACTCCCTATGTTGCTCTTTCATCAGGGTTGCTTTGGTCCTTCGGGGTCTTTGTTTTTCCAATGAAGTTGAGGATTTTTTTTCCAAAGCTGTGAAGACAGGAAGGAAACCTTGGGGGATTTTGATTGGATCGCATTAAATCTGGTCCACTAGTTGGGGTAGGATGGACATTTTTACTATATTATTTTCCCAATCATGAGCATGGGAAGTTTTCCATCTTCTGATTCTCCCAATTCCTTTCTCAGGGGTTTAAAATTTGTTGTGGAGATCCTTGGTGTCTTGGTTAGGTTGTTCCTAGTATTTTATTGTTATTGAGGCATTGTGAGTGGGAGGTGTCTTTGTAGTTTTTAGGTGCTTGTTGTTGTGTAAAGAAATGCCACTATTTTCGAATTTATTTGTATCCTGCACTTTCCAAAGCTCTTACTCATTTATATGTTTTCTGGGTGGAGTTCTTAGCATCCTAGGTAGACAATCTACATCAGACAAAAAGGGATAGCATGATTTCCTCTTTCCATTAGAACTTCCTTTAATTTCCTTTCTGTCTATGCCCTAGACACGGGTTCCAGCACTATATTAGAGGAGTGGTGACAGGGGGCGCTTCTTGCCGAGTGTCCTACCTTCAAGGGGATGTTTCTTCATTTCCCATTTAGGATGACATGGCTGTATGGTTTCCTGTATGCCTTTGATACATTGGGAAGGTATGTCCCTCCAGCCAATTTCCCTCCAGACTTTAAACATGAAAGGCATGCTAAATTTTTCTCAAAGGCATTTCTCTGCATCAAAATTAGAGAGATGGGTGTGTTTTCTGTCCTTCAGTCCATTGATATGTTTGATGACGTTTATCGATTTTCGTATGTTGAACAATCCCTGCATCTCTGGTATGAATCCAACTTTGGTCATTGTTGATGATTTTTTTGATGTGAGACTGTATGCGATTTTGCCAGAATCCTGTTTAGAATTTTCGGCATCTCTGTGTTCATTAGGGAGTGGGTCTACTAGTTCTCCTTTTTGGTTGTATTTTCCCCAGTTTGGTAGCATAATGCTTGGCTTCATTAGAAGGATTCTGGGAGAAGTCCCTCCGTTTGTATCCTTCTAAACAATTTAAGTAGTAATGTTGTAGTCTTTTCGAAATATTTTATAAAATTCTGCCGTGAACCATCTGGGCCTGGGCATTTTTGGTTGGGAGGCTACTTATTCATCTTCGATTTCTTCCTGTACTCTTGGTCTGTTAGGTGTCGATCTCTTCTTGGTTGAGTTTGGTGATTCCCAGGATTTCGATATTCAATCCATTTCTTCTAGGTTTTCAAACTTGGAATATAGTTTTGAAATAGTCCTTATGATTGTCTGGATCTTTTTCATTATCTGTGTTGACTGTTTCCCCTCTTCATCACAGATTCTATTGATTTGGAGTTGTTCCTCTTTCTTTTGTTAACTGGGCTAGGGCTGTCTATCTTGTTTTTCTCTCAAAGAAACAATTTTGGATTCATGATTTTTTGTATGGTTTTCTTTGTTTTCTTGTCTATTGATCCTGCGCTGATTTGTTATTTCTTTCTTGTCTGCTCCGTTAGGGTTCATTTGTTGTTCTTTCTCGAGTATTTTTAGCTGCAGTGTTAGATCATCACTTGTGTTCTTTCTGTTTTTTAATGTAGGCAATAGAGCTATACATTCCCTTAGGACTGCTTTTAAAAGTGTCCCATAGATTTTGCTGTGTTGTTTATCATTGTTCATTCAGTTCAGGAAGTTTTTATTTCTTTATTTCTGTTTCTCATTTTTTTATTTCTGGTAGATGTGTTGTTTAGTCTCTATGCGTTCCTGTAGGGTATGTTGGTTTATTCTGGTGTTGTATTGAGTTTTATTGCACTGTGGTTGATAGAATGCATGAGATTTTTCAATCTTTTTATTTGTTGAGGTGTTTCCTGTGTCCCAGATATGTCTATTTGAGTCATGTTCTTAGGTGGTGAGTAGAAAGTGTATTCTCTGGTGTTTGGGTGAAATATTCTGATAGATGTCTGTGAGGTCCAATTTGTGTATTGTGTCATTTAGTTCAGATGTCTCCTGTTTATCCTTTGTCCTCGGTTTTGACCTGTCTAGGGGACTTAATGGGTATTGAAGTCCTCCTTCTAGTGAGTGCTATGGGGTTAATCTGTGCCTTGAGATCCTGAAGAATTGTCTTTATTAAAGTTTGGCTGCACCGGTGTTTGGTGCATATATATTATGATTGTGCAACTCTTCATCGTCAATTGTTCCTTTAATAAAGATATAGTGGCTCTCTTTGTCTCTTTTGATTTCTTTTGTTGAAGTCTATTTTGTCTGATATTAGAATAGCCCACCGCCTTTCTTTGGTACCATTTGCTTGGAATACTTCTTCCACCCTTCACCTTACGTTGTGTGCCTTCCTTGAAATTGAGATGGGTTTCCTTGTAGACAGCATATAGATGGGTTTTGTTCCTAATCCATTCTCCAGTCTATGTCTTTTTGATTGGGGGAGTTTAGCCCATTAATATTTAGAGGTATAATTGAAAGATGGATGTTGTTTTCCTTTCACCTTATTTATCCATTTGGGCTTTAGCCTCTGATTTTGCTCCTATGGTTATGTTTTATTAGTTTCTTTTCCTAGGTGTTTAAGGATTGTTGCTCCTCTCTTTGCCCTTTGAATTGCTTCAAGTATTTTATGAAGAGTTAGTTTTCCAGACATGTATTTTCATCTTGTTTATTTCATGGAAGATTTTCTCTTCCTTCAAGTATAGTCGACATTTTTGCTGGGTAAAGTATTCTGGGTTGGCATCTCTAGTCCCTTAACACTCGGGAATGCTTTGCTCCATGTTCTTCTTGCTTTCATGGTTTGAGGCGAGAGAGTCATTTCTAATTCTGATGGGTTTCCCTTGTATGTGACTTGTTTTCTTTTGTAGCCCTCAGATTTTGTCTTTGTTTTGGCATCTAGCATTTAACTATAATATGGCGTGGGGTGTTCTTTTCTGATCTTGTTTGTTGGGGGTCCTATGTGCTTCTTGTATTGTATGGTTTGTCTATTTTCGATTTGGGGAATTTCTTATCTCTTATTCTGTTGAAGATCTGATCCAATACCATTCTCTTGAGATTCTTTCTACTTCTCTATCCTATGATACGGAATTTGACCTTTTCATAGTGTCCCATATTCCTGGTTGTCCACGTTTGTGTATTTTTAAATTTTTCGTAGTCTTTCATTCGAGCTTTTTATTGCTCTGTGTTATTTCCAGATTGATATTTTTGTTCTGCTTCCTACATTCTACTTCTGAGGCTTTTTTCCTTTCCTTCTTCTTATTGATGTGTGTTTCAATTCCTTTCGTTTCATCCTGTTTTTCTTTAGTACTTCCATTCCATTTTGAGCTCCTCAATCTCTTCTTGGTGCCTTTCTAATTCTCTATGGTGCCATGTACTTCGTGGTTGCTTAATTTTTTTTTTAGTGTTTCTACTTCATTTCGGAGTTTGTTCCTTTTCTCCCTCTAGTCCTTTCCGGAGTTTGTTGGTCTGTTTCCTTTAGTTCTTTGAAGTTTGTCATTGTATACCTATAGGTCCTTTTTGAGTTCTTAATTCTCTTCTAGTTCTCTATATGTCTCTATTTTTTTTCTCCTCTCTATCTTTATCGGCGTTTGTAATCTGTTCCTTGCGTTTTTCCTGAGTTTGTCATTGTATCCCTCTAGCTCCTTTCTTTGCGTTTTTCGTTTCTTCCCTTTCAGTTCTCTGCATCTCTCTCTTTATTGTTCTTTAATTTCTTCTGCATAGGTCTGGCAATATCTCGCTCTAAGATCTGTCTCCTTGGGTATCCTCCAAGGGCGTTCCTATTGTATTGCTGTCTCCATACAGGTTTGAGAGCTTGTGTGGCAGGTTATCCTGTGCCTTTCCCATGTTGTCCTTCGCGTGTGCCTGGCATGTGGGCTTCCCTTTGTGGTTCAGGTCACAAATAACGGATGGTTTGATTTCCTCCTTCAGAAGATGCTTTTTTAATTTTTTGTTTCCTTCCTCCTCCTTGTTCATGGAGTATGGACTTGTCTGCTTTTCAATTTTGTTGCTATATTGGATATTGGAAGCCAAAGCACTCTTCTCTTCTTGTTCTGAAGGTTCTCCAAAAAAAGAGTCGACTTGGATTCTCACCAATGGTCATGTGTGTGTGTGTGTGTGTGTGTGTGTGTGTGTGTGTGTGTGTGTGTTATGCCTCATCTAGCCCGTGCCACTGGCCGCCCACCCGACTCTCCGGACCCTCTGGCCCTCTGGCCCAGTGCCCAGTCCCACCCTCAAGGCCCCGGGAAGAACCCGGCTCCCGAGCTACTTGCCCAGGTGGCTTCTGGGTAGCCTGCCCAAAGGTGCAGCCACATCGGCCGCCCACCCGACTCTCCGGACCCTCTGGCCCTCTGGCCCAGCACCCGGTCCCGCCCTCCTAAAATACGTATTCTTATAAATCCTGTTTTATGTAGCGATTGTGTTTTAGGGTGTATAAAAGGAGAATTATAAGAAGAGTCTAGGACATCATAAAAATGGCATAATTTCCTAGCAGGGTACCAGGCCCAGCGAGGTCTTTAAGTTTGCTTTGCTAATCTCTTGCTTCCTTCTTTCCTCAACTTGCCTCCTTTGTACTCATGTCCTTCCTTCACCTTCCAGCGCTCATTTCCTTCCTCACTTCATTGTTTCCTTGCCTCCATCTTTACTTCATTTAAATCCATGCCTCTTCTTCACAGTTCATACAGCTTTCCCTGCCCAAGACTTTCCTGACCAATTATATATGCAGTAATGCAATTATGAAATAAAGACTAGTTTTTTAATCAATACATTTTTTCTATTCATACATTTGTTCATATATTTGTTCATTTATCTGTTTGTATAATTTATATGCTGTAAAACCCACCCTCTTTAAAGCATGCACCAAATGGCCCTTAGATATTCTCCTAGTTATGCGACCATTACCATAGAGAGGAACATGGTATGCTCATCAGCTCTGACTCTCTACTTCTCTCAAACACCTCTCCAACCAGGTTTAAGCAACTAACTAGTCTCTTATCTGTACAGATTCACTCATTCTTGACATAAATGGTATCAAGTAAATATGGGTTTTTCTTACTGGCCTTTTTCAGTTAATGTAGTGTTTCCAAAGGTCCTGCATGCTGTAGCACATATCTCTAATTTGTTCCTTTTCATTTATTAATATTGTATAAAATATACCATATTTTATTTATGCATCTTTATTCATGCATTTTATTCATGGATTTGTGTTGTTTCTGTTCTTGAATTATTATGAGTAAAGCTCTTTCAACATTAACAAAATGTTTACATGGACATAGGAAAACAGCAAAGAAGAAGTGACAC
This sequence comes from Rhizomys pruinosus, assembly GCA_009823505.1. Lineage (NCBI taxonomy): Eukaryota > Metazoa > Chordata > Mammalia > Rodentia > Spalacidae > Rhizomys > Rhizomys pruinosus. The sequence continues at coordinate 1,471,716 of VZQC01001376.1, read as the reverse complement.
ACAGAGAAACTATTGATAAGGATAAATTATTATCACTCTTAACTTTGAGAGGTCAAGAATAGGATGCTATCTTCTCCCAAAGTATAACACATTATAATAGTGGGAAAGATAGGAAAAAATATGATTTTGTGATCCTGTATAAATAAATGTAGCCAGTCTTAAAGCCAGATCCCAGAATGGAGGAAAACAATGGAAGAGAGAATAAAGAGACACCCCTCCCATGTTTCTCGTCTTTCTCTGCTACCTCCTATTGGACAATCCCTCAAGATGGCAACAAGCAAAGCACCTTAAGTGTGATATCTATCATGTATCCTGGTTCTGAGGTATGGAACATGGCAGAGATTAGCAGACCACGGCTCTGGAGGGGGACCAAAAAAGTCACTCACTCAGGAGAGGGGAAATTATCTTAAATACTGGCAGCAGTAACAATCAAGTGAGAGAACTTGTCAGCTTGCCCATATTTGACCTGCTTTCCTAAAACCTCTGCCTTGATGGAGATGACATGAAGCAGGAAGTCCACCTAACATGATGAAGTTATTCCCAAGTGGACTGTAAGCCAAGCATTGAAGAGGAACAGGTTGGCCAACTGGTGCCACAGGAAGCAGACTTCAGTGCCTCTGAAAAGTTGAAGACTGATCTCCTGGTTAGATTTCATCCGTGAACCTTTGACTTTGGGAATGAAAGTAAGCAAGCAGAGTGAAGCAACTTGACCCAGGAGAAAACACTTTCCAGGAGCAGGAGATAGACTTTTCTACTATAAAGATATACTGTAAAATAAATACAAATATGACTGATCCCTGGTGATTTGACAAATTCCTGGAGGTTTCTTACTTCGCCCATCATGGAGAAATAGCAGTTTGTGTCACCTGGGGTCAGTGGCATTTTAAGTAGCATTCAGGATCATCGTGCTGGAGTTGCCATTCATACTCCAAAATAGTCCTTATTGGTTGTCTTTGCCTCTATATACATACACACACATACCATGTATGTATAATATGCAGATATGATGCTTAGATATAATATTCAGATATGTTACAGTATCAAAAAAATCTCTAAGAGAAAACTGGTCAAGCGAATACGAATCTCTGGCTCGGTAGAGCCTTAGCTTTCCAGTTTTTCCAGGTCATTCACCTGGTCACAGGACCACCCTAGGAAGGCAGGTTCACCTTAAGTCATGCAAAACAGATATGTGGACTATCTAGTACAGTAATGAGATGGTGAACTTTTCCTAAAGGAATCCTAGTGAGGTTCTTATGGATCATACCACACAAACATGTAGGTTTCCATAAGTCTGCCTGCTTCTCTGAATTCTTAAGAAAAGTATAACTCTCCTTTTCTTCCTTCTTCTTTTCTAAGCATGCTTCCCCTAACGCTTTGGGCTACTCCAACATCATTGGGTTTTGTTACTCTTTCTTTAAAACTTCCTACCATGTGGTTATATGCCTGCCATATCTGACCTCCATGCTGGCTCTAATGCTGCATGGCTTTACAGATTTTTTTCCTTCTTCCCTCCATTCTCCTGCTCAGGGAAGCTGCTGAGATGTACAATTTTCCTGCCCTAAAGATTTTTCTTTAAATTCTAATAAATTTGTCCCAGAGTTTCCATTGAGTCCATTCTTAAATTTTTTTTTTTTTTTCTTTTTTAGACAGGGTCTCCCTAGCCCCAGCTGTTCTGGAACTCACTCTGTAGACCAGGCTGGCCTTGAACTCACAAAGATCCCCCTGCCTCTGCCTCCCAAGTGCTAAGATTAAAGGCGTGCGCCACCATGCCTGGCTAAATTCTTTTATAAATAACCAAAGAACCCTGAAGGGGGAACCCATTTTTTCCTGTATCAGATATATCAGTTGTTAAATTTTGGAGAACCCCATGTTGGGTGCTATATGTTACCAGAGAAATTGGAGTCCCCTCTTTGGGTTCCTAGTCTCATTAAAAGAATTTAAGGACAGATTTAGAAGGAAGCTTGAGGAGAATTTTATTGACATTTATAAGAAAAATCTAAGGCAGAGAAGCTGTAAATCTCAGCAGCTCCTTGGAGGACAGACCTTTAAAAGAAAAGACGAAGACATGCCTTTTTGATTAGGTCTGAAGATTTGGCAAGAATAATTACAGGAGGCAGCTGCAGAGAGAATGAAAAAGCCAAAAGTACCAGAGAAAGCTTACTTAAGGTCTGCTCAGCGAGAGAGACAGAGAGATGGAGAAAGAGAGGGAGAGAGAGAAAGAGTGGGGGGAGAAGAAGAAGAAGAAGAAGAAGAAGAAGAAGAAGAAGAAGAAGAAGAGGAGGAGGAGGAGGAGGAGGAGGAGGAGGAGGGGGAGGAGGGAGGAGGAGAAAAGTTCTGCCTTTCTGAGTACTAACTAAGAAATGTGGCCAAACCTACAGTCTCATGGCAGTTCCTTAGCAACTACACAGTGGGCAGGGTTTCTGGGATAGAAAAGTACATTATCTCGTTAAAGAGATCATTATTCTTCCATTTCTTTAGCATTACTTAAGTTGAACCATGATCACTTTGGCCGGGTTATTGACAGGGCAATAAATCCCAAATTAGGGGCATCTTGAAATGTTGGGTTTCTACCCAAAGCCAGAGGTAGTTTCCATTCTTTTGGAATAAACAGCTATCTCTTAAAGGGACCTCGACGGCACCCGGATGAAAGCTACTATAATGTAGTGATGGCAGTTGTGCTTGACTTGAATGTAACTATAATTTTAAACTTTATATTATCTTTTACATTTAGTCTAATTATTAGGTATATTTTCATATAAAAATTAGACTCCAAAACAAGGACTAGTCTTTAAAAGCATTTTCAATCAAAATCACATCATCACTACAAGAACATAGAAAACCTTGAGTTAAAGCTAAAAGATATATTCTCAGAAAAGAGGTAAATATAACCAGCTTAGTGGCCTATGGGTTAGAGAATGAATTGTGCTTCATTGGGAAGGACTCGGGAGGGTGATATTAGGAAAAACATGAAGCATTGCTCATATTTAAAGCAGAATTAGGGTGCATGTCTATTCCTTTTTCTCTGTGTCATAATGAATTATTCGGTGTGGGAAATTCTTCAAGTTAGTTGACACAGGCTGAGAAATCTGAACCTTTGAAACATAAGTTCATACAGTCGTATTACCCATGGAGAGTTCCTGCTCTACACAGACAGCCTTGCTTTTGGGGTATCTCACATCTCCTAGTGCAACTCATTTGTGAATCCTCTTCCCTTCATCTAACTTAAAGATGGCAAACTGCCTGTTGTACTTCATGCCCTCACTGAGTAACAGCTGATTGATTAGCACATTGCAGTGCTTTCCTTTGAGGACAAATGTGCCAAGACAACACATCATTCCAATATGGTCCCAGCCTTGACCTAATGTATTTCCTAACACATGGAAAAATGCACACGGTTTTAAAAATAAGGCTTCTCATTGTTTCAGTAAAAGAAAAACACTACATTATGTTTTATTTTTAACATATATAGATGATCCTATTAATGAGTGAATACTTTCCATAAGCATGTGTACCATTCCTTCATTTTTATGCAAACCTTTCTGCACCTAGGCAGGGGCATTGTCTGCTTTGTATTCATCATCAAGAAATCCAATAACTTGCCTGTGTACCTACATCTGGTTAGGGTTTGACCCACTGTGTACTTGAATGCAGATTTCAAATATGGGCAGGTGTTGAGTATATCAGGACTACCAGCGACTGGAATCTCATTCACCCCTGCAAAGGCAGCCAGTGATTTGGAAAAAAAAAAAACCATAATTCAGTGTCTGATACCTGCATCCTTTGTGGGGGAGGGAGGAAGATTTGCTTAATTACTCAAGTATCACTAAGTAGTGTGTTCTCAGAAATCTTGTTATTCAGTAAAATGTAGTTAGATATAGTTCATGGGAATTGATTTACACAATGGAAAAGTTTGAGTCATTTCAAAATAAAAGAAATGCACAACCTATGTTTGCTGGCGTATTTTTCACAGAGTTTGCGTACAGAAGTGGCCTTCTCAATTGAGCACAGAAGTCAGGAAACAGCTGGACTCTGGGGACAAAACAAGAAGTCATCCACACAAAATGGTAAAGCCGCAGCTCTGCCTCCCTCCCCCACACCACGCCCCCACCCCCCAGGCTGCCCTGAGGATGGCGATGCCACTCTGCAGAGGCAGCTCTTAATCAAAGAGCCCCTTTTGGATCCTCGCATGTTGAGAAGATTACACCTATTTTTAGTTTTCAGGGAACAGAATTGCTAACACAGAAGGTCACGATCAGTTGCTCTACAGCAATGAAGATTTACATTCCCACAAGAGAGAGGAAGCAGAAAACAAGAAAGGCCAGAGTCCCTTTGAAAAGTGCCTGCTCTCTCCTGGCCATGTGAATAACATAAAGCCTGGCAGAAAGGAAAGAACAGATATAAATACTCAGATACCACTGACTAAATTATACTCCTGTATATATGCCCTTCATTCATAAGACAATATTTTTTTGAAGAATGGGACTCGGGAGAAAGAATAGCTACCTTATACTAAAGCAAGCCAGAAGGAAAGGAGAGGAAGGACCACTGCAGGAAGAGGCGGAGAGGCAAGAGCTGCAAAATGATGATAAACAACGCAGTGACTTCCTATTGGACACTGGGAGAAGGAAGGAGAAAAGAGTTAAGCAAAAAAGGAACAGATTTGACATACTTTATAAATGGAGGAGATGGAAGGGAAAGGAGGGTAGAAAAAAGGAGCCGGAAAGGGAGAGGGGAGGGGAGGGGAGAGGAGGGAAGGGGAAGAAAGAAGAAACGGAATTTGCCATCTTTCTAGTAGGAGTGGGGTGGATCCAGCACCTCCTGTGTGGCCACATCACACCTGGTCATGCCTATCTGAGGCCAAGGAGATACACCAGCTCATTCCAAACCTAGATGAGTGAAGAGCTTCCTTAGTTCCACAAACCCTTCTAATTTCTGACAAAATCCCCCCAAATAAATGTTCAAGCCAGAATCACGAATTAGACTTGGGGATGAAAGAGGAATGCAGAGAGAATGTAATGCATGTCTTCCTGCCCATTTGCCCCATTTCATGCCTGAACGTGAAAGCTGTAGGAATGTATTCCTTTAAGTCCTGGAAACCTTCTTGGGAGACTCAGAGGTTAATGAGTTCTCTAAGCATTTAACACAGAAATTTCGATCTTGTGAGTGAAACAAAGGAAAGGAAGAGGAAGATAAGCATGGCAAATTCTACTCAGAGACATATCAGTGGTAGTATAGGATCCCTGAACTAAGATTTTACAGGCCAAAGAGATATTTGACTAGCTAAGTTTTCTTTATAATCAACTGTGGTTCAACCTATAGCAAAGTTTATTTCTTCACTAAGTATTTCTGAAAAAGTCCTAATAGTTCAAACAGTTCTCTTCAACCCAAGTGGCCACAAAGTGTTAATGAATCTTTCAGTGTTGTCTAATCCAAACCTAGAGGGGATGCTGAGTGGGTGGAGCAAAAGTCCTTTTCAATTATTGTCTTTATTGCTCTATGGAGCCTCACAGTTTGACATGCCCATGACATTATACAAACATTTATGGGAAACTATTGTTTCAACAATTTGCCCCAATGTTGGACTGAAGGGAATGTATGGAGTAAAAAATAATCCCTAGGCAAAGTTTGGTACAGGGCAAAGCTGAGCAGAACCCACTCCTAGTTTAATTAACCCATACTGTTTGAATTAAATGAAAACCACTCTCAGCATTATTTCCTGACTTATCCTAGGGGTGAGCTAAATGTTTGCGTGTGTTATAAAAGATCATATTCTCCTTTCTGTATTTTTTTCTTTCACCTGAGAATTCCTATCAGCATTGAAACTAGAAACAGTTTGAGGTTTCTCAAAATTTCATTGACTTCAGCGTGTTAAAAAGAATACCCACAAGGCAGATCTGGTTTTCTTTTAAGTTACTTCCCAACCTTTTCCCCCTCCTCCTACATAGAAAAAAAATCTTATAACTATAAACTGGCCTCCTGCTTGGATTAATTTTCTTCACCAAAACAGTGACCATTGTCAAATGCCTTGCATCTCCATGGAAACTGTTTCCTTGGCCATAGACAAAGGTCTGCCTATGACACAATGCCACAAGAGTGTTTGAGGCTGTAGATCCCCATTTAAAATCACAAGTGAAGGGTATAATGTAGATTTTATATTATTTCTGCCTGTCTGCTGCAGCTGGTGGGCCTTCATTCCAAAATAATATTTTTTCAAATGAAGGAGCAGAAAACAGCTTTACATTTTTGTTAGCCCTTGGAGCACAAAATAAAAAATGCCTGTGCTGCCACTACCTGATTCAATCAAGTGGAGTACATTCGATACCCACAGGCTACCAGCGCTGCACAGGCTGACTTGTATTTTAATTAATAATGTGCTACACTTTCTCAACAGCTAGGCCTTTGGCAATCTGATTTGCTTTGTTCATTATTTGCTGTAAACAATTTTCAAACAACATGTGGGCAACTCTATTTCTGAATATCTCCTGCTAATTCCTAACATTAACAAAAACGTAGATGTTTTTTCTTCTTTAACAAAAAAAGACCTAATTAAACTTTAAGCATAGTCAGTGGAAATTTGGGGATGGGGATATTCTAGTTCATAAGACATAAAAATAAACACAAAGACCAAACATATGCAGAATGAGTACATATGTATAATGGACATGATTCATTCAGTTCACTAAAATACACATACAGGTTAAGGCATGGATTTCTACTGAAACCCTCCTGGTGCACCATGGAAAAATGCATGGTTGTTATCTGGTATAGGACTCTACACTGAATTGTTCTCTCCTAAAAATGTGTGTGTTGAATCATGCCACACAACATGACTGGTTTTGGAGACAGAACCATTAGGAATTAACTGATACAAATGAGGTCATAAGGCAAGACTCTGACCTGATAGGATCTTTGTCTCCTTAAGAAGAGCCCCAGACAACTCACATACCTGTACTCCACCATGGGAGAAGAATAGACAGGCAGCTGACTGCCAGCCAGGAAGATAGACCTTATCAGATCCTTGCTACCCTGGCACCCGCACCTTGATTTCCCACTTTCCAGAACTGTGAATAATACATAACTTTTGCTTAAGCACCCAGCCCAGGGCATTTTGTTATGGCACCCCAAGCCAGACAGCACAGGAAGAGAAGAAGAAATGAAGTATTGGATTACTCACTTATATCAGAGAAAATAGATCTCTCTTCTCTCAAACAGTAGCAAATGATCAGTTTATAGGATTTTCTTAGAACAATATTAGCATGTAGGGTTTACGTAGCATACTATAGGTAACAAACCACTTTCCAAAGATTGGCAATGCAGTATGCTCACAAAATAGGGAGTAATGGGCATCTCCATATTTAAAATGAATAGTTTCATAAAGATTACAGATTATAAATAGAAAGACAAGAACTGGTGATAAATCATATATGTGACAGAACAAAGACCAAAATCTTGACCTTTGTTGAGTATATCATGAGAGTTAGGAAAAGATCTGTTTTGTTTTGTTTTATTATTTTGTTTTGTTTTGTTTGTTGAGACAGGATCTCTCTGTATTCTAAAATGGACTGGAATTTGCTATCGTAGACCAGTCTCACAGAGAACTGCCTGCCTTGTCTTAGAGCATGTTGGGATTAAAGGAATAGGTTACCATGCCTGGCTGGAAAGGACCAGTTTGGGGGCCTGTTCTCTAAATATGAATGAATTAAAGGTAGGATCCAGTTTTTAAAGTAACTTTCTCCTCATTCAAATTAATGCAATATAATATTCCAAAGTAAATCGTTTCCCATCTTCTTGAAATCATCTACTTATAAGAAACTATCATAGGCCACAGTGAATATGGTCATAGCTAATATGAACTTGAAATAATAATTTTAAAAGCCAATAATCCATCTAATATTCATTTGATTAATAATTTTAATAATCCCATATTTTGTTTCAAATGCATTTAGTGATAACAATACAATGGTCAAGAAAATATACACGATTACTACATTTAAGGGTTTTATACTATATAATGTTAATTCCTTTAAAAGAATATGTACTAAAGACACACTAGGTAAGAACTAATGGATATATAAGAAATGAGATACAGGAAACAAATAGGACTAAGTGGCTTCCTAGAAGGAAAAATACATGAACCAAGAATTGTAATGTGTCAGGCCTTTGATCCCAGCACTTGGGGAGGCAGAGGCAAGAGGATCTCTGTGAGTTCAAGGCCACAGCCTTGTCTACATAGAGAGTTCCAGGCAAGCTGGGGCTACAGGGAGACCCTGTCTCAAAAAGACACACACACACACACACACACACACACACACACACACACACACATGAATTGTAATGCTGTAGAATCTCATAGAACTATGGTCTAAATATAATGATGACATGGAAAAGAGATGACATGCTCTCCTGTATAAACATGTACAAGGTAAATAAGGCCGGAGAAAATTCTGCTTCATGTACTTTTGTCTTCTGTGTGCAGGGGTGGGACCACAGTGTAGTATAATGAGTAAAGAACTGTGAGGCTGGCAGAGCAACTGGGGACCAAACCATAAAGAATTTGAAATGCCACACACAAAAATAATTAACTGTGTTCTGTTGGAAAATTGAATTAATTAAGGAATTGGACACAGAAGTGAAGTCAGGAATATAGAATATGCAGGAGAGAATAAGACACTGGAAACCAAAGATAATTGGAATAGTCAAGGTGAAACAAATAAGGATGTGAAGCAAGGCTGGGATAGTTAAGATGAAAGCCTTCACTGATGTGATCATTCAGAAAGTGCATCCAGCTTGACCTCTTGTTTATAAGCAAGACTTCAAAGGGGGAGAATAAGTGGCTTTTGCAGCCGCACATAGAGCCAGAGCTACAGCATGGATCTCTCTGCATTTTCATTCCAGGCTACTTACCATGATACCAAAATGCTTCACTTTCATCTTTATCCTATTTCACATGAGAGAATTATAAAGCACCCTGAGTTTCCATAGAACGCCTCTGTCTGTCTTTTTATAGACTCCCACTCAAACCTGGTGATTTTCTGATCATTTAATCAAGTAAAATCAATTTAGGTAGATAATTAAAGGATGCCCAAGCAGTTGAAAGCTGCTGCTTATTTCTTAGCACTGTGGGTCTTAAAAACAACCCTTTGGCTATGAACTCAGCTTTATAAAACTGTCCTGGGGGCTAGAGAGATGGCTCAGCAGTTAAGAGCACTGTCTGCTGCTATTGCAGAAGAACCATATTCAATTCCTAGCACCCACATGGTAGCAACAACCATCCATAACTCCGGTTCTAGGGGATCTGATACCCTCTTCTGACCTCTAGTGGGCATTGTGGGATATGGGTGTTCTTACATGCAGGCAATATATTCATACACATAAAAATAAAATATTTAAAGCTGCCTTATATGCAGCCAATCACATAAGGCCATACAGTCTTGCCATATTAGTCCAGAATATCAAGCTCTGTGGAAGAATGCTCCCTAATGGCATCGATAGCATAAAATGTATTTTCTCCTACTTTGCAGTTGATGTAACTCAAACCTTTTTGAGGCAAGGAATACACCTTCTTTTGAGGCAACTCAGTTTTAAAAAATAACATAACTTTAAATATTCAAAGCTATTGCATGAGTTTAGTCTGTCCCATTATATCTGATGGTCGCAAACAAATATCTTGGAATTGAAACTTAGAACCTTTGTCTTCATTTTAATGTGATCCTCACAGTGTATACAAGTATATCAGCTATGCCCATATTAATGCCATGAAAGATAAAAAACATTGACTTACCTTCTGCAGAGTTGATTGCATAGGAATCATTCCCAGCACACCGGAGAGATTCTATTGCTCAGTCTGCTGAGTTTATGATTCTCTTTTACTCCAATTTACTGTGAATAGATTAGTATTTCCAAATTATTGATATTTCTAAATTGTTCATAAACACCAACCTTTGAATCTGTAAATTAACATTGTAATTCCTCCAAAAGAACAGGAATACCATGCTCAAAAATTACATTATTCTGTATTTTTATGACACTTATATAAGAGTAGTGTCCATAATAATAAATGATAAATTTTGTTGTGATAGAGTTATATTAAAAGTTTATGTTAATAGAATGGTTTCTTCTACAAATGATGTAATAATATATAAATGTTATTATTATGTAAAACAAAATTGACCATGGGCCAATTTCTGTTGTCTTTCTTAGAATATTTCCAACATTTTTCATGCTATTTATTAATAATAGGAATATAATTTGTTTAGAACATCAAATTCCTAAGATGATTATCACCTACAAAGAGCTATAATCTATGCATTGAAAACCTGGAAGATTCCAGTGAATGCTGTTGTGTAGTATTTGAACAAACGACATCATCTTCTCCTAGAAAGTTGTAGTTAAGGCATTATATAGACTCAAATGACGATATGATCAATTCAGGATTAATTTTGCTCCTGAACTGAATTTTCTTAGAAGATCAATCATAGGATTTCTATGAAGCATGGAATGCTTATGAGTTTATCAATATTTATTTTATTGGCAAGAATGATGAGCTAGTAGTTCAGACCAGAGAACAAGGCTGCCTTTACAGCCTGGCAGCCCTGTAACTAAGCAAAGCTCATTCATCACAGTCTTGACCACTTATCTCCTCTTTGTTCCTGCCTGGTTTCTGGGAGGCAGTGGCCTTGTTCTTGGAGTCTACATATTAGGATTGCCTGTACTAAAATCTGAATTTATCCCAGCAATATTTTATATTGATTGCATAGTTAGGAAACCTGTAAAATGAAAATATTTCCCCCCTTTATCTTATTTCTGAGCTGGTTTTTCCTCAGGATTCAGGATAGAAAAAAATAGATAATTCTCTACAAAATTGCTCTGTGAAGAAATTGCTGTATGTTCACAATAGAGCCCGTGGTCTCTGGGCACCCTGGAGTTCAGCAGACATCAGACATCCTATCAGCCAATACTAGACTAGGGAAAGCAAGATAGTTGAAGTCCACGGTACCTCCTTGCTTTTCAATTGTGTGACAAGCTCTTAATTTTAAGTAAAAATAATTTGGCTTCAAGAGTAGCTTAGCCAACAGACGAAAGAAGCAATTACTGTAAAATATTCTTGCTGGGCTGTAGATATGGCTTAGTGGTTAAGACCACTGGTTGCTCTTGCAGCACCTACATGGTGGCTAACAAATGTCCATGCCAGTTCCAGGGGAATCTGATGCCTTCTTCTGACTGCAGGCATTACATGGCACAAGCGCATTTATACACATGTAGGCAATACACTCATACACATAAAATAAAAATAACTAAGATATTTTTAAAATATTCATTGCTTAACTGAACAATGTTAATGTTATATTTCTTTTTATCTGAAAGCAAACTGTGCTCTTATAATGTGAATTATAAGAGGTTAATTCTAGAACCCTTAATGGGTTCTAGAATTAACCTACCACTTATTTTCAGACTTTGTAATTTTGGTATATGGGTGGAGGGTATGTATGTATATTTTAGGGTAATATAAAATTAAAAGGTAAAAATGTGAATTCCTAAATATGATTTGGAATTAACATGCAGTTTATTTTCAGATGTCCTAATTATGGTATATGTGTGACATAAATATAGATGCATATTTCGAAGCAATACAAATTGTAGGGAACAACAACAACAAAAGAACTGGGACAAAGAACTGACTGAAACAGTAAACTTCTGCCCCAAATAACAAACCTCTCTATAAAAATATTCATTGTTTATTATTATTTACTCTGAAACCAAAGGACAAACAGGTATTCATGATATTTATTCGCTCTGAAGTCTAGAGGGGTAAGATGAATTTATCTAGTTACTCACAAAACCAATGACATTATAACAAGGATTCTAATGAGTACTCCAACTTTTCTCAGCCTCTCAGAGAGATTTCTGAACTTTCTGTGTGGCAATGGAAGGCTAAGTGTGGAGTAATTATTGGAGGACTTTTATTACCAGAACAATAGAGTTTAGCCATTTTTAAATGTATAAAACCAACTCTGAGTCTGTGCTTCACTGTTTCTGTGATTCTTGCCTTTTTCTTGTGGCTCTTGCTAGGATGCTGGAGACATGAAAACAAACTGAAAACACAGTGCAAGGCTTGACAGCATCATGACACCTGTCTTATGGAAGGATGGGGACATTCTTGTCAGGATCTTTGCTCTCTGATTAATGAGAAAGCATTCATTATAGCTCAGAAGCAGACAGCAGCTCCATATACTGGGAACTTAATTTATTAGTGTAAGGGGTAGGAGGTTAAGAAACATCAGAGAGAGAGGAAGGGAAGACGAATAGGAAGGACAAGAAAATTCTCAGCTAGAGCAAAATGGAGATGTAGAGCTGTAAGTCCAACCATTCTAACAATACAAATAACAGATTCCAGAAATTAGCACACCTTTGAAATGACTATGAAATCCTTCACAACTAAAGGACTAAATACCAATGGCTCAGGGCAGTGTATTATTTTCTCTGTACCCATTCCTATGCCATTTGCCTACTGACTACATTAATTCTTTGTAAAACTACAAAGGAAATAAGATTATCAAATAAAAAATCCTTTTCCAAAAAGATGCTTAAAGTGTTTACTACCTTTTGTTTATGTAGCAAATATCTTAGTGGCTGTATTATGGAAACATATTTGACAGGCTCTTTTGCTTTCAGGCACAACCATGTTGGGGTCTGGATGTAAACTAGAGCCAGCTGTCTGGAAGTCAGAGATTCAAAACCAGTTCTGCTGGTTCTGCTTCTGTCGCCTGTTTCTGTGGTTGTAGCAACACTCCAAGTGGGCTGGGACCTTTGCCATAGCTCCTTCCAAATATATATATATATATACTATTATATATTATATATATATATATGTGTGTGTGTGTGTGTGTGTGTGTGTGTGTGTGTGTGTGTGTCAGACAGTTCACAGGGCCGTTATTCAAAATCTCTTATTTTGAAAGAAACAAATGTTATTTCTTCTGAGACTTGCCATACAAGCTATCACGTCAAACATGGGGTTTATTATCACTGGAATGAAGAATGACAGTCACATCATTTTAAAGAGTTACAGTCACGCCAGAGTTGTCTTTTTGTTTACACAACCTGTCTTTCACATTCCTCTGCCCTCATTTGTAGCTGAGTGTGACTTCTAAACTAAACTCCTCATTGTTGAGTGTTGGTACCTTTCCTTCCCAGACTGTCCACAAAGGTCCTCCACACCCTCTCTCTTCCTGCCAGGGAAACCTCAGCTGTGCTTGGGCACTGTGCTGAAGAAGGCAAACACACAAGCTAAAGCCAGTCTGTCTCCTTGAGTCATTACTGACAGAAGAGCTGTACACCAACACACCAAGACATCAGCTACCAAAATATCCACCAGAACATGTATTTGGAATTATGAGATCAAAACATAGATTCCTAGTGTGCTGACACACTTAGACACTTGTCATTGTTATTAGAGTAGCTAATTAAACCTTAATTATTTTAATGGTATTGTCATATAAAACCATATTTTAGTACAACTCTTCAGAGACCTGATGTCACTCGAAAGCCCAAAGTGAATTTTCACTAAAACAACTGCATCACTCATGTACCTTCAAATGATCATATCTAACAATTAATCTCCAGGGTTATACTTAATTATTGCTCACCAACACATTTCCAGGACCTTCTCATCTTTATTTGCATAATTATGGATATCGGACTTTTTAAATTTAAATAGTCTGTTAAGAAAAGTAACTACTTAGACAATATTAATAGAATGAAGTTGACTGGAACCAAGAGCATTATTTATGTTTCTGAGCTGTCTTTAATCCCAAATTGAGCTTTAATATTTCCATGTAAGGGACAAGGCCTAGTGACATTGGATGTTAACTCAGCACCAAATAAGCATATCTGAGTTACTTTTAACTAAATGAGTAAGAGAGGGTGCGAGGGTAAAGTAAAAAACAATACATGCACATATTGAAATGTTATAATGAAACTCTTTTTATATAATTAATACATGCTAATAGAATTATTTTAAGTTAACACGAGAAATAAAAAATCTTCATTTTGAAGACAAATAGCATAAGAATAGTAGGGTACTTTCAAAATTATGAACAAGCCACTTTAAATCTTAGCTTGTAAATGAGAAAGACAACAAAAATTGTTTTATCAAGGTTGCTCATATCTGATAAGAACATGATGCAATTCTGTTATCAACATTCTAAACTACCAAGCAGCAAAGTAGAATGCACTGGTCTGTGTTCTTTATTCTATCATCTTGCTTCTTTATTAAGTATTTTGTTTAGAAAGTTAGAGAAATGCTATGGAAACTGCTTTTCTCTTCCCCAAAGAATATCTGGAAGTCACATATGTTATAATACATTTGCATTCTTAAACAAATAGAAGTCAGACAAACCATTTAAAAATGATTATTTATGCCCTAGGAAGCCGTGTTACCCTGGAGTGCCATCAAAAGGTCATCCATTGCCTCCAACTCTGCGGCGTACACCCTGACCTGGAAGTACCATTGATAATGACCCCTCAGCCGCGGGACTTGAAGACTTAATCATTTGACATACAAGCAGCCCGGGGCATTTGTAGCTGGCATTTCCTCTGTGAGATGTACACAAACAATATGCATTTTAAACAATTCAGAGCACCAGTGCCTAAAATAGACCTGGCACCGCGCGCGTCCTCAAGCGCAGCTTCTCACCACAGCTCTCACTCCCAGGCAGGCAGTGCCTGGGCTGACGGGCTGGCTGCCGCAGCTGGAACCAGAAGCTGCACAGATTACTGGCTTTTCTCCCACACTGCTAGGCGAGCTCGTCATCTGGATCATCAGAAACTTAATTGCAGGACGAAGTAACTCTGGCCCCTTTGGGAGGAAATTTTAGGGATGTTCAGTGAGATTGAAAACTCTGCCAAGATGTTGCCCTTCCATTTTCTAGGTGAAATAAGAATTAAGATGCATGTATAAAGTATATTCTTAAAATTAATACTATTTGCAGTGCTAGGGATCAAATTCTGGGCCTCAAGCATTCTAGGCAAGTTTTCTTTAAGCTATACTTTTCCCTCCACATAAAATATCTGGATGGCTATTTTCCTTTAAGTTGTGTCAGTTGCTTTTATGTTTATATACCCAAGGCCTTGGCAGAAACAATTCGGTAGAACCAAGACCTGGAAAAAGAGAATATGTTCCTTCTCCCCCTCCTTCCATCTGTCTGTCCCTCTGCCCCTTCCTTCCTTCCTTCCTTCCTTCCTTCCTTCCTTCCTTCCTTCCTTCCTTCCTTTTTAAGACAGGTATTTCTGTGTGGTATTGTCTGACTTGGAACTCACTATCTAGAAACAGGTTGGCCTTAAACCTGATGCTTCCTCCTGCTCTGTGCCCTGGGTGCTGGGATTTTGGATGGGCGCTACTACACCCAGCTACATCCTGTGTTTCTAATGCCAACCAGAAAAACCTGATAAGAGGAAAGAATATTCTTTGGAAGAAAGAATCTTAAGAGATAATAAAAAGATGAGCTGGCTCATCAGTTGAAAGTCTAATTGTTTTTTATTACATTTAATTTATTTTATGTGTTTTTGTACATGCTCACAGGCGTGGCAAAGCATGCCAGTGGAAGTCAGAGGAACACTTGCAGGATCTGGTTGTCTCCTTTTACTGTATGAGTCCTAAGAATCAAACTCAGGTTGTTAGTCTTGGCATCAGCTATTTTATCACCCCCTAAACCCTAAATTTTAAAAGAGAGGAAGCATTTCTGTGCAATGTGAAAGAGAAACACAGTGATCAAGCCTCCCAGTGTGCCCCACCTCAGTTTTAAACCGAAAGAATGGAAAATACTACCTCTTCTATAGAACCTCAGCTGAGTTACAAATGACCTATGGCTTCATTCTGCCATCTCTCATATGAGGAACAGTCTGGGTCTGTATAACTGCATAAACCCCAACACTTTTACTGAGTTCATATGCAAGGCCCCAAATCAATATCAGCTCTAAGGTCACTTGGCAGAGATTCACAACCATTAGGCAATAATTCAACCATTTATTCATTCAACAAGCCTTTACTGAGCAACGTGCTATATTTGACATGAAGATGGCTTTCAGGGCAAAGAGCCAGCCAAATACTGTGCATACAGGCTGACAGAGAAGCCAGCGCTACACACGCTATGAAAAGACTCACCCTGGAGTGACTGACTGGTCACAGGTATTTGGACTCATTTTTGCAAGTCATATTTTTCATAATTTATTTCATCCAATGAAGGATTTAATCTTAATCAAAAGAGAGGGAGACAAACAAAATAAAACAAAACAGAAAAAGCTTAGTCCCAAACATGACCTCTCTCTCTCTCTCTCTCTCTCTCTCTCTCTCTCTCTTTCTCTTATATTTCCATTCTTGACACCAAGAAAATGAAACCTTTTTCTTGCCATGTATTGTGTTTTAATAAACTGTACATTACTTTCGTTCAACTGCTCCAGCCCCTGGCTATCCACTTTTCTGTCTATTAGTTTTAAATACACATTGCTTGCAATAACTCTCTTGCTGGAGCTGCGCCTCCAGTTAAGGAATGGTTAGGATTGCTTTACATTTGCAGTCCCATTGAAAACATTTATTCAATCAAAGGGAAAAATAAATGTGGTCCCTCAGCTTTGTCAAGTATAAACTGTTATTGATCCCCTAAATGAAATTTGTTCATGCTGATCGATCAAACACATTATCTTTTTTTCCAGTCTATTACCAGCAATTGGAAACTCTCAGGCGTCAATAGTTGTTTGACCACATGCAGCTGTAAATTTAGATGATGGCTTTCAAACCCAAATTATTTCTTCCCCATCCATCTCTCCCAAAAGTGACGTTGACATTGAGATGATTTCTCATTGAACTGATGCTTTAAAACATAATTGAATGACATGTTCGAAAAATTTGGGATCTCCACTGCTGAGCTGTGGGAAGTCAATGGTAGAAACCATGGTTTTATTAACTATAGACTGGTAAGTCCCTCCTGTCTCCTGATATCCCTTACAGTAAGGTCAGCTCAGTGTCTTTCTACAGTGTTAATACAGCAAGTTATCTATTATTGAACTTTTCTCCTTACAACTTCTGGTAGTTTGGGTAGCTTCTTATTACCCCCACTCAAGTTATTTGTATTGTATTAGGGTACTAATCTACTAGGGAGCTCAATTAAACACCCAATCTTTTTTATTTTTGGTCAAAGATGGACTTAATGAGAATTTGTGATTCCACATGGTTTCTAAAGGCAAGTAGATCCTACAAAGGTAACAGATTCCTGTCAGGGAGTCAGCAAGCTAGCCACCTGTTTATATACTTACCTTAGTCTCATAGTTTTAAAAGTATTTTATTATTTTTATTTTATGTGTATGAATGTATTGCCTGCATGTATATAAGTGTACCTGTGTCAAGAAGTGACTATGGAGGTCAGAAGAGGGCATCAGTTATCATGGAACTGCAGTTAGGGATGGTTATTAGGCACCATATGGGTGCTGGGAATCAAACCTGGGTTCTCTGCAAAAACCAGTTGCTCTTAACTACTGAGCCATCTCCTCAGCCTCTAGTCTCATATTTTTGGCTTTATATTTCTACTTAGCTCTGTACAATGATCTATTAAATCATATGATACAGTAGCACTGAATTGCACTGAAAATCAGTGCATGAGTATGTATATATCTATGTGTGTAGGTTCAATATGTGTATCTGTATAAGTTCAGAAGCTTCTCTGGTCCTTCCTTATCCACTGACCTCTTTTGAGTTTTAATCTTGTGATCTGTTTATATCTGTATTATTACAGCCTACAATTATTAATAGCAGACATCACTGAGATCTGCTTTTATATGTTGATGCATTTGATATTCCTCCTCCTTGAGCAGACCTTTCAATTTCCATATACACATATCAAGACAGATCAACAAATTGATTACATGATGTTGTATTGCCCCAGTACCAGCATTTGACTAGGTTCCACGGTCATGCCACACAGACCTCAAAAATCTCACAGCAAATCTAAATAGCAGACAAGCTCTATGGAATGTAATCGCAAATTATTGGCAACAAACTCCAGAGCATTCTAACTAAAAATTGGAAAAATTATTGAAAAACAAAGGGACAGCGATTATCTAAGTCCTTTATTCCCATTATTTACTCAGAAAGAATTCTATTCCTGCATTGTTTCTCTGTAATGAAATATTTTCACTATTAGGGAACGTTACATCAGTGAGTGGGTACATGTGTTAAGTTGGTTCAGATATTATTTCAGCATTTCTTTTCTAGTTTACAATTTTACTATCCACCGAAGCAAACCTTCTGCCTCTCTGGCATCCTCCTCTCCAGCACCTGTGTTAGTCTTCAAGAGGAACTTATTGTAGGGTTGATTATATTTAAAAAAAAATAAATTTCACTATTACCAGCCATCATTAGGGACTTCCTTTGTACTGCTGTCAATATCACATATGTTTGCCTTCTGTCTTTCTGATAGGTAATAATTTTCCAAGCAAGCTTAGGGAGCAGTGACTCTATTAAAACTAATAAGGGGGGGGAATCAGAGGTTTTTAAGAATTACTCTGGAAATTATTACTGACAAGTCCATCTTGAATTTCAACGCAGAAAAAGAAACAGTGAGAAGTTAACATGCCTTGTCACTAAACCAAGGCTGCTCTTCTGTTTTGCACTCCCTTAGTATAAAAAGTATATTCTGGAAGATCTCATTCACCTGTTGTCTAACACTCCATTTGTCATAAGAAAGCAATGAAAGGTCAGTTCAAGGAGAAATACCAAATGATTCAACATAGAAAAGGAGATCAAAATGACATTTGCTATTAATATTAGTAGGATGTCATAATCCAGACAGTGAGTATTAGGTCACAGGATTAAAAGTGGAGAGAGGTCATTCCATAAGACCGGAGAAACCTCCGAACCTGTCGGAAGTTCACAGTGAGACTAGAAATAACAAGTAGTAAAGAGCCACATAATTCTTTCACTAGCTTTGGCCTTTTTCTTTTTGCTCTGTCTTCCATTTTACAGTCTCAATTGGTAAACCCAACATGATTGCTGGACAGAGGTCTCCAAGACAAAAAGCACAGTCTCTTTTCTATCTTATTATCTGTTAGAATCCCAAAGCCATTGTTCCTTCTCCCCAGTGAATTCATAGAAAAACAAACATTTATTTCAATGAGATCAATTACCAATCTAGAAATGTTTTGAAATTAATTCCTATAACATAATGAATTCCCATAGCTTAATGACTCCTGCTGATTAGGATGGAAGCAATTGATGAGATATGCAGCTTGATTCTAGAAATGGCACTGTACACAATATGCTGCAAATAAAGAACTTTAAGACTAATATTGACAAATACTACTAAGGGTTTCTATAACGTTAAAAATACTCACTTCAGAAAGTCAAACATAATCCTCATTTTCTTTCATAGGAGAATCAATACAATTGAAAGAAAGTCCAAATTAGTTGAGGTTTATTTTAATACTGCATTGTTGGATGTGGGAAGAAAAAAGAACCATGATTCTTCAGTTTATTCAATCTTCTTCTTCCTATATACTTAATATGACCATTTGATTCTGAATTATGGTTATATGGATGGGAATCCCTAAAAACAACTGAAAAGACAAATATTCTTAGACAAATATTGTGAGCATGCTTAGAGCTCATCTTATTATAAGGAAATGTTCATTATTCATTATTCACAGAAAACTTAGTTTGAAGGATAATCTATTTTAATTTGAATTATAACTGCTCAGAGCTTGACTGGTAATAATTCACTATCGAATAATATATAGGAAACTATGGCTGAGCCTTGTTATGTCTAAGTGGTTATGGCAGAGATGCAAAAGAGCATGGATAGATTCCACATGAATATCTAAGCTATATTTCCTTTTACTGGAGCGCAGAAGACACAACTGTATTTCCATGTATGAAAGTGGCCTCTTCCATTTTTGTTCTGATAATATACTGTTATGGTTATAAATTAATTTAAAGCCTATACAGATCCACATTAGACTCAAGATCCTTTTAAATAACTTTCTTTCCAAGTCATTATTAGAGTGTTTATCTTGGATTGTTATGTTTTAAACATTTAACCATAATCCTGACTAGTGCTTACTGAAACAGTGCCCTATGTTCCCATTCTGTTTCCACAATAATCCACTTGGCATCATAACTTGAGTCAGCTATCTTGTTAGTGGTGAAGCCATCACTGAATCCAGAAATGCTCATCTCAAGAGTCATTCCCTCACAGGTATTTTTTTTGCCTCTTAAATGAAACAACAATACAGCAACAAATCTAAGATTCCCAAGCATCTCTTTGCTTTAAAAAAAAAAAAAAAAAAAAGGAGAAAAACACCTTTGACAAGGGAAGAGGAAACTGCAGTTCTTACTTGTTTCTTTGAGAAGATAATGTGTCTCTAAAATTCTACATGTTTGCTAAATAAAAGAGGACATTGATGGTAGGAATGACTTATAAAATGGACATAATCTGGACTCATGACTTTTAGTTAACCTTGGAAAACTCAATGAACTTTGAGTATTATGACTGGGGCATTTCCTAGGTGCCTCAGTTTGAGCTTGATGGTCTGCCCAAAAAGATAATGAATGAATGTGGGTCTGCTTGAGAATTAACTATCAAAGCTTTTCGACACTGCACCCATCTTCATTGCCATATTCTAGAACTAGGGATGAAAAGGCCAGATGGTCTGTTATGATAAGGGTGGATCCAAATTTGTACTTACCCAATGAAGCTGGAGAAATAGGTTTGGATAAAAATATGAAGCCTGACTCAAGAGCACAGTTCCAAGAGACAGGGCTCCAAGAAATATCTGTGGGGAATGAGTGTCCTAAGAGTTCAATCCACTCTTGAAAACTAAATTTAAAGAGTCAGGCTTTTTTTGTTCAGTTAATTGTAATATTGGTGCAGTAACGGCAATATTTATCCCCCTTCGCATTTGAATTTGTAAAGCAAATTCAATGGGTACAAAGACAATGATGCAACCCTCCCTTAGGCCAAAGAGACAACTCACAGTCTTGACAGCCACCTGTGGCTCAGAGATGACCATCAGCCATCTGTGGCAGGTGGACCAGCAGTTCTGAGGTTCAGAACGTGGCATCACACTCATTTGCCTCTGCTCTCACAACCTCTGAGGTACAAGTGCAGGCTCTAGACTGCTGTCTTTGCTGCCCTGTTTGGGAGTTTTATCTTGAAAGTTGGATACATTAATGATTGTAGTAGCTTAGTAGCTCAAAAATGCCCATATCATGCCTTCCATGTAATTCATTGCATGATTCTTCACAAGGAAAAATAATAGCTGAATCACAGCAAAATAACACTTTATTTAGTGTCTGGTGAGATCTTGATAATTCCTAAGATGGAAGTGATAGATGATCACTAAATTATAAATAGGTCTTTGACTGGGAGGTCAAAGTAAAACTGTTTCTTCTTCCTTAAATCTAAGAAAAGTGGGTTGTCACAGAAGGCACTTCCCACATAATGGCAAGTACTAGGAGGCAGAACAAAACAGGTGCTACAAAGATGACATATCAACACAGTGCCCACCTTTTAAACTGTGGGTCTCTACCCCATAGGGTTTCATGTAAAACAAAACCATAGCATGCCATGGGAGTTCTGAAATATCTGTCATGGTAAAAGTTTTTGAACATGCAGTGACCAAATTGAATTCAGAATCAAATGTGTAATCAATCCAAAGTGCTGCTAGATATCATGCCACTCAACAAAACAAACATTGCCTCAAATACATTGGCCCAGATTAGAGACCATTTCATGTTAAGAATTGCAGTGTTTTTACTGCACATGCAAATCTTTCTGTTCTTGCAGAAACATAATAGTTTACTGACAGAAAATAAGTACTTTTAATAGTTTTATTTCTCATTCCTGAGACTATAAATGTCAAAGTAGTGTACCCTGGGATTGGATGGTTATAATGATGGACTTTTAAAATTCTATTGGAATTCCTGACTCAAGTGTCATTGAAAATAGTTAGATGAATTCTAGCTTGGGGTTAAGGCTGAATTTCCAACAATTTCTAAAATAACCCCATATGAGCTTCTGCCATTTTGTACTGTGAGTTTACATAATGCAGCTTTCTGAGCACTGATAGTCATAAAGTCAAAATACCAATAAGCTCTGAAAAATGATAAACATGGTGTGATCCTGCTGGGCTATATTCAACCAATGTTAAATTCTTTATGGAAGAATAAGTGGTCACATACATCTATCTCATAATGCTTTCATGATTTCTTTTTCTTTTCACCATTTCTTCTTTAAGTTACTTTTGGTCGTGTAATTTTTTATCCTGGCAACAGAAAAGTAGCTCATACAATGCTATTGCTGGATTCATGTTAAGACTCTGATAATATTTGCACCTTTGCTGGCGTAAATCAGATGCTGGTCCCAGATCTTATGCCCTTCTCTCCAGTATTCTAGAAGAGTTTTTATAGTACTTAAAAATGATTTGATGGAATATATTAATTAAGCCATCTGTGTATAGAGGTATTTTGTAGAGAAAGTCACAAACTACATGCATTTTTGTTCAACTGCTATAGTGCTAAGCTTGTTATTTATTTTTTTCTTTCCGAGTCGGATAAGTTTTATCAATTATCCAAATGGAACACATTTATGTTAGATTGATTTTATCTATTGCTTTTCAATTTTTGTTTATTTATTTCTGCTCTGATATTTATTAGTTCTGCTTAGTATAAGTTTAATTTACTCTTCTGGATCTAATTCCAAAAAGTGATCCTGAAAGCACTGAATTGAATCCCACTGTTTTCTAATATGTATGATTAATGCTATGCATTTACCCTTTGGATTGCTTTAGCTGCATCTCACACATTTTACTATATTCTTCTGAAGACATTTTTATGTTTAATTAGGTGTGCACATGTGGGTGTATGCACATGTTTTCAGTGCCCACAAAAGCCAAAAAAGGATGTCAGATGCCCAGGAACTAGACTGCAGGTGACTGTGAGCTCCCTCAGGTAGGTACTGGGAACCAAATCCCAGTGTTCTCTAATCACTAACCCATCTCCAGTTGAAAAGAGTGAGTAATCCTGGGAGGTAGGTTGAAAGCTCTGAAAATGTCAATTATAAAAATATTAATTATGAAATTGATTGGTTGTTCTTAATGTCTTTTTTATATTCATCTTTCTGTCTCCTTACCCTATAAATTATTGAGATAAATGCATTGAAATATGTGAGTCATTGATATATCCATTTTAGGATGAATTACTGCATATATTTTATAGTACAGCTATGTATGGCAAGATATTGTCATATTCTTATAATGAATTTGTTCATTTATCGTCAAGGATTGACTTTCTTTAAAAACGTGATATCAGCAATTTTTCATTAACTTCAATTTGTCTGTTATCAGTGTGATCATTTTACTGAAGTGTTATCAATTTATGTGTCTTTCTAGCCTTTAAATTTTAGGATAATTTTATCCTTATATTTCAGTGTTTTTCTTGAGGATGACATATTTGGTAATGTCTCTATGAGTAAATACCTGTGTCAGAACATACCAGATCATATCTTTTTTGTGATAGATGTCACATTTTATTTATCATTTCTAGTTTTTAAATTTACAAATAACATTGAGCATCTACTACATTTTGACAAAGTTCAGGGAAGGAAGATAAAAGTTTAGTAGGAAATAGATTTCCTCATGGACAGTCAAGTTCCAACACTGGATAAACATTCCTTGTGTGTTTTCTAGTGATGCTTTAGGTAAGCCAATCTTGCAAAGTTCCAGTCACACTTGGTACACCTGTAGGACCAAATTCCACTCTGCTTTGTCATCTGAGTGGGAAAATTTCCACGTGCAACCAGGTTCCTTGCAAACATATGGCTTCTTCCCAGTGAGTTTCCTCATGTGAACTTCGAGGTGGAAAGACTTTGCATAAGACTTCCCACAGTCCTCATAGTAGCACACATAAGACTTCACAATGGAATGATCCTTAGGGAACTCACAGTTTTGGATCTTCAATTTTGACTTCTTTTCTGGGATTTGGCTTTGGCCCAAAGGGGAATCCAAAATGCAATCTGGAATTTCTCCTTGAGATGAACTGGAACTTGAAGGATATAAGACTTCACCCCCATAAGAGAGTCTCATTACTAGCAAGGGACATCATCTGGGAAGAAAGGTTCTGGTCTCCACTGGGAGTTGTCATATGATGACTGTAGCTTGTCTGGTCTCCATTGAGGTTTGTTATCTCATGGCCATAGCCTGTCTGACCTTCAATGGGTACTATCACCTGATGGCCCTGGAGGGTCTGGTCTCCACTGGGGACTGTCATCTGATGGTCATAGTGCGTCTGCTCTCCATTGCAGGTTGTCATCTGAGGGCCATAGCCAATCGATCTCCACTCCTTATTGTCATCTGATGGCCATAGTGGATATGGTCTCCATTAGGTGTTGTCGTCTGGTGTCCACTGGAGATTGTCATATGACCCCCATACAGGGTCTGGTGTCCACTGGAGGTTGTCATCTGACTCCCATACATGGTCTGCTCTCCATTGGTTATTATCATCTGATCCCCATACAAGGTCTGGTGTCCACTGGAGATTGTCATCTGACCCCCATACATGATCTGGTCCCTATTGGTTGTTATCGTCTGATCCACATACAGGGTCTGGTCTCCACTGGTTGCTGTTATCTGATCCCCATACAGGGTCTGGTCTCCACTGGTTGCTGTTATCTGATCCCCATACAGGGTCTGGTCTCCACTGGTTGCTGTTATCTGATCCCCATACGGGGTCTGGTCTCCACTGGTTGCTGTTATCTGATTCCCATACAGGGTCTGATCTTCACTGGAGGCTGTCATCTGACTCCCATACAGGGTCTTGTCTCCACTGGTTGCTGTTATCTGATCCCCATACAGGGTCTGGTCTCCACTGGTTGCTGTTATCTGATTCTCATACAGGGTCTGATCTTCACAGGGCAAGTCAATAGCTTCACCAGGAGAAGTTGTTGAGTTCTGGGTGAGGACTGTCCCAGGGATGCTAGAACATTCCAACATCCTGGCAGGCATCACCTGGCTCTGGGCTGCATCACAACCACTGGCCTCCAGCAGAGCAGTCCCAGGGGTGCAGGGTTGTGGCCCTGGCTCAGTTGGGGCTTTTACCTGGTTGTTACCTAGCTCAGAGAAAACCCACAGAAACTCCTCAAGCAGTTTTGGGGGAAGGAATCCATCTTCTTGCTGAACTAGCTATTCAGTAGTGAGAGCCTCAGGTCCTTAAGAGTTACCGTTGGGTCAGATGGTCTTCTTTTTAAACATTTTATTATTATTATTTTAATTTTAGGCATATGAGTGTACTGCCTGCATGCATGTAAGTGGAACCGTGTTGTGCAATGCTCATGGAGGTCAGAAGAGGGCATCAGATCCCCTGGAACTGGAGTTACAGACAGTTGTTAGCTGCCATGTGGATGCTGGGAACTAAACGCAGAACCTCTGCAAAACCAGCCAGTGCTCTTAACTGCTGAGCCATCTCTCCAGGCCCTGGATGTTCCAAGCTGCAGACTGCAGGGAGAAACAGAGCTCCCCATATCCCTTCCATCTCCCAGACAGGAAGCTAGGAGCATTCTTGGTAGAGATAATTCACCATTTTCAGAGGATCAACAGTGTGCAAAATCATTTCCAAAGTTCCTACAAAGTGCAGCTCCACCCTCGTAAAAGCTGGAGATATATACCTAAATGTCTCTAAGAAAATCTCATAAAAATGGTGAATTCTTCATCATCTGAGTTTTGCACATGCAGTTTTACTTCTTTGCTCATGCTTATTTAAGTGATTTTTGAAAGCTGTAATTACATAAACAGAGAGCCTCCTACACTCTGACAAGTGGAAAAATACATATTAACTCCAGACAAAATGTGGGTGGTGTCAATTTTTTCCTTTTTAGTTTTATACTGTCAAAAACTATGAAACACTAATGCAAACAGCCCCAACTCACTGAATCTTTCATTTTGTCAGACACCATAAAATTTGTTAGGATACTATAGGATATTACTTTGCTTTATGACTTCTCCTGGATCATATTAAGCCATGAGGGGCTGGAGAGATGGCCTAGCAGTTAAGAGCACTGACTGCTCTTGCAGAGGACCCAGGTTTGATTCCCAGCACCCACATGGTGGCTGAGAACTATCTTTAACTCCAGTTCCAGGGGAATCTGACACCCTCTTCTGACCTCTGCGGCATTGCCCGACATGGGTGCACAAACCTATGTGCAGACAGTACATTCATACACATAAAAAATAAATATATTTTTTTAAAAAGACATGAAACTGCTATGTCCTCAAACCTAATTCTTCTATAGAATGGTATTAATCCATCCCTTTCCAAAAGTCCTCTTTGTAAAATTTGTTCAGCCCTAATTTGAACTAGTTGCTGTTTCTAATTTTTCACATTATAAATTCTCATCATTTGATTTACACGTGTTGTTGGGGAAGGCAAGGTTGACAAAGAAAGCTAAGAGATGTGCACTTGAATGGAGCATTTCAGGTTCTTATCAATGTGAAAAACAAGAGTACTAAATGAGAACTAGGAAGGTCTGCCGTTTTAACTACTGCATATTTAATGTCCATTTATATAGCCATTTGATAATGTTTGTTGAATGTTTTCCATTGGGAGTATATATAATCAAAGTATATCATATATGTTTAAATTTTTCAAAGAATAAATACAAATTTTACACTAAAACTAAAAGAAATTGGCATGAAGAAATTGAGATCACATTGCAAAAACTATGAACAATGAGTAAAACCAGTATTAGAACCCTACTTTGAACTGTTAGATTATGTTAGTTGCAAAATTGTGAGTAATATTTACTGGAAGCACAAGTCAGACATGGCAGCACATGCCTTAATCTCAGCATTCAGGAGGCAGAGGCAGAAGATCGCCATAAGTTCAAGGCCAGTCTGGTATATATAGCAAGATTCAGACCAGCCAGCACTGCATAGGAAGACACTGTCTCAAAAAGTAAAACAAAATAGGGAAGAGAGATAAAGGTGAAGATAGAGGAGAAAGAGAGAGTCTGAGAGAAAAACTGAGAGGGAGTGAGAGTCCTAGGTCCAGGAATTAATTATCCTAAGCCCTTTACATTTATTCCCTCTGCTAAACCTCACAGAACATCACAGTAATCTCTTTTTTCCCAGTTTTTCCTGTGATGAGATTGAGGCTCAGAAAGATTATCTTGTTTAAGGTTGTGACAACAGGCAGACTAAGGACTTGAAAGATGGCTATCTAGATTCAGCACCTTTGTTCCCCTTCAGACATCAAGGAAAATGCATTCAGCAAATACTCTGGGCAAACCCCTGTGTCCAGTACTAAGGTGTCATAGCCAAAACCTGTTGGAAAGTAGTCAAGAATATGGTTAAGAAGTCAGAGAAGTCAGAAAGACATACGCGGGTCAGCTGCTTCTCTTTCTCCCCCTTCTTTTACGTTTTCATGCTTTCTTCCATTGCGGCATCATTCTATGGAGAGGTATATAATAGAATGTGTTCCAATTGGTGCACCTTTCACTACAAAGAGGGGAAGTGACTCAAACAGGAGTGGGAATACACTATCAGATTTTATCAGATTTTATGTCCATCTTTAAGGAGCTTGGGTTTCAGCAAATAGTGTTGGCAAAATTGGCTTTAAACATTTAAGATCTGTGTCCTGGGTTACCTCTATGGAGATCTCATAGTTGGAGTCCACTATAAGACTGACAAAGTTTGGTGAAGATTTCTTACTTGCTTTTTCCATGTTGTTGATTTTTCTTTGTGCTTTTGGCATATGGGTTTGTTTTGTTTTGCTTATAATCTGATGTGAAATTCAGGTGTTTCTTCCTTGTGATGTGGGCCTGTTCCTTTACTTTGACTAGGGTGGGGAGGGGTGTGATTTGGCCCCTGTGCCAGCAACCTGGCTGCTGCCTCAGTGTCCCTGAGGACTGGAGCTCCCAGAAGCATGTGCCTGCTCTTATCTGCCCTGCTGTGGAAGCAGGGAGGCAGCTGACTACCTCCTCAGTGTCCCTGAAAAACAGAGCTAGCTCCCAGCGGGGTGGGTACCTTCTTACCCGGCCTGTGGCTGAAGCTGGAAGCCAAGGTGCTGCTGTCTGCTGCCTCAGTGTCCCTGAAGACCCAAGCCCCCAGCAAGGTGGCCCCCTTCTTACCTTTTAAACATTTTAAAACCCACTATAACTGTAAACTCTATATACCCATGTCTAAGAATTCCATGGCCCATTATATGGAAAGTACATCCACCCTACAGAATATAGTTTATGTTTAAAGTCAGCTCAGGCAGGAAACATATTGTCTGTGAAATCCATAGACATATGAGCAAGGAGCACATCTATTCTGCTTGAGAGGAAAGCTCTATAACAGAAGCAGAACATCTGGTCAATAAGATAGTTCATATTAGCAATAAGAGAGTACATATTAGAGATTCCTCTAATCCTAAGCCATGGAAATTTTGGAATTTTTGTTATTATTATAAAAACTAACATTCTCATTCCAATGAAAACAGAAATACCTGATTAAAATAGACATAATAGCTTGAATTATTGGAAATCACCCTTGTTCTATGGACAATAGTAAAAGTTACAATAAAGGAAGGTGACTATGTACTTCCCAAGATTATAGCTTTTATAAAAGCTACTAGAACACATATTTATGTCACTGATTACTACCATATGCTGTTTGGCTAAGGGTAAGGTACTTCAAGAAAGAATTTAGATAAGAACAAGCTGATTTTTAGAAAAGGATGGAAGAATACAGAATCAAGAGCCTGAACAATTGAAAGTTATGTTTAGTTTTAGTCTGTAAATAGTGACATACATAAGTTAGAATACAATATTGAGCATCAAATCCTGATGAGACTTGTTGGTTTAATTAAGTATTTCAGCCTTGCATTAAAGATTAACCATTCAGTCTCTCCACCAGTCAGTAACTAGAGAGGATGAGAGAGAGAGAGAGAGAGAGAGAATATGGAAGAGAATGAAAGAGGAGATGGCATAAGGAAGCAAAGAAATACAATAAGTAAGGGAAGGCACAGAAAAAGTTAAAGGCATAGAACTGAAAGAAAGAAGCAGTGAAGAATCCCAGCCAGGTTGTGGGGGACTTGTGACACCAAAACTGAAATAAAGTGAAAAAGGACTTCAATATCAACAGAAATCACCGTGCTCTGCTTTGTTTTTTGTTTTGGGTTTGTGTGTGTGTGTGTGTGTGTGTGTGTGTGTGTTTTGTTCTTGTTATTGTTCTTGTTCTTGTTTTAAAGAAGACCCCCAAACTTGGAAGAATTCTGAAGTCTAACATACTGTCTAACATGCTAAGACAGAGTAAGACCTAACCACCTTTTTTTAACTTTGATTTAAAATTTTTAACTTGAAATTTTTTGGTAATTTTCCCATGTGAAATTTAAATCATATCTACCACCCACTCCTCTATCCAGATCCTCCTGGACACTACATCCCTCTTTCAACTTCATATCTTTCTCCCCCTTCCTCCTGCTACTTCACCTCCTCCTCCTTCTCCTCCTCTTCCTCCTCTTCCTCCTCCTCCTCCTCCTCCTTCTCTTCTTCTTCTTCTTTTCCTTCTTCTTCTTCTTCTTCTTCTTCTTCTTCTTCTTCTTCTTCTTCTTCTTCTTCTTCTTCTTCTTCTTCTTCTTCTTCGTCTTCTACTTTACCTTCCCCTTCTCTCCTCCTCCTATAACCCAGAGTTCAATTATATGGGTATAAGGCAACTTCAAGTGGAACATGGACAAACTACTGTAGATCACACTGCTAAAGAAAACTGGCTCTCCTTCCCCCAGGGGCTAGCAACCACCAAGCTTTTCAAGTAAGGATGAGGTGTTGTGAGCCCCTTCCTTCTCCATGCTGAAGTGTTGACTGGCTTGATCTTGTGCAGGTCTTATGCTAGTTACCACAGTTATTGTGAGCTCATGAGTGTAAGACCCTGTCATATCCAGAGGACAATTATTTCATAGCAATCTTCTTCAATATCAGACACATGATCTTTCTGTCCCCTCTTCTATAATGTTCCTTGAGCCTTAGGGGTAAGGGGGATGTGATATAAACACTCCATTTGTGGTTGAGCACTCCAGAGTCACTTACTCTCTACACTTTGACCAATTTTGAGTCTCTGTATTAACCACCATTCATTGCATAAAGAAGCTTTTTTTATTATTAATTTTTATTTATTTCTGTATGTGTATGAATGTACTGTCTGCATGCAAGTCTGTGCACCCGTGTCATGCAATGCCGCGGAGGTCAGAAGAGGGTCTTGGATTCCCCTGGAACTGGAGTTCTCCTGGAATTGGAGTTTCAGACGGTTCTGGGTCACCATGTGGGTGCTGGGGATCGAACCCGCTTTTTTAATGATGGGAGAGCTTCTCTAGTCTATTGGTTTAAGAATACATAATTTTAGGCAGTTTTAGAGAGATGGCTTAGCGGTTATGAGTTCTTGCTACTTTTGCAGAGGACTGTAGTTTGTTTTCTACTATCCAGATTGGGTGGCTCACAACCACATATATCTCCAGCTGCATGGAATCTGAGGCCATCTTCTGACTTCCACAGGTACCTACACCCCATATTCATGCACTAACCCACATGTAGAAGCACACATACCCATAATTTTTTTTAAAAAATTAAAAACAGATTGAAGAAAAATAAGAAGAAAAAGAAGGAGGAGGAAGGGGGAGGCAGTCTAATAAGGTCTGATACCATCTTTTATTGGGATCATAAAGAATATAAAACTTCCAAGGATCAAGAACACCAAGATCAAGCAGGACCTTTTTGATTTACATTTAATCTTTAAAATATTTTATTTATTATTTTTATTTTATGTGTATGAGTGTATTATCTACATGTATGTGTACACCATTATTGTGTGGTGCCCACAGACGTCAGAAGGGGGCAACTGATCCCCTGGAACTGGAATTACAGGTAGTTGTTAGCTGCCATGTGTGTGCTGGGAATTATACCAGGGTGCTGTGCAATAGTACCCAGTGCTTTTAACCACTGATGCATTTCTCCAGCCCCTCAAGGTTGATCTTAAGAGGAAAGATGGCCTAGCAGTTAGGAGCGCTGACCGCTCTTACAGAGGACCCGGGTTCGATCCCCAGCACCCACATGGCGGATGAAAACCGTCTGAAACTCCAATTCCAGGAGAACTTCAGTTCCAGGGGAATCCGGGACCCTCTTCTGGCCTCTGTGGCACTGCACGACACGGGTACACAGACTTGCATGCAGACAGTACATTTATACACATACAGAAATATTTAAAAAAAAAAAAAAAAGAGGAAAGATGATGGTAGATACCAAGTACTTTGTTCACTTCTTGTAAGTCATCCCAGGTTTCCATGTTCTATAGCATCTCCATATTAGACGTCCTCCCTTAAAAACTTGGGAAATTGCAGTTGCTATTTCTTTGTTTGGGTCTGCTTGTGGAGGACAGCATTTCAGGTACTTCTAGTATTTCAAAGTTCATGGAAGTTTGCATGGTCTTGAATAGTTGTACTGTAAAAGATGACTGCTCGTTATGTTAAAGTAGTATATAAGAGAACATTCAGCCTATGAATAATATGAAAGTGTCCTATAAAGGTAAAAATATTGTATTTGTCTCTTATAGTAATTTATTCATTGCAAGCTGTGCTCAGGAATGACAAATGACAAGGAAATTGAGCATGCCATCATGAGTTGGCTTTCTTCAATTGCTGCTGTTGTTATTGTTGTTTTTTGCTGTTTTAAGACAGGATCTCCATATGTAGTCCTGACCAGATACAATATTTCAGCAATCCTCCCATCCTGCCTCTATCTCCAAAGTGCTGGGATCACAGTCTATTGTGACAACCTGCTTACATTACTAAGCAGCGAAAAAAATGATAGAAACATGGTATCTGCAACTGTAATGCTGCAAAGGAGTATTCCTGAGGTAAGAGACTTTGAAGCATGAGTGAGAAAATGTATATGTGTATCAAAAATGCAATGGCCCCTTGAGCCAATTATTCATCTTAGTGGTAGTCAAATTTGGTCAATATAGAATACCAGCCATCTGAAAGCAATATATTACCAGATATTATCAACCACTACAGCATATATTAGAATTTGGCTTTTATTCCTTGATTTCTGTCATTCATTGATATTCTCAAATTTAGAACTGTAGTTGTTAGCACTATCAGTACCCCTGCCTTCTAAGCTGCTGTCTCCTTAGAACCTCCTCCTCACAGCCCCTTTTATTTATTTATTTTTTTTGAAAAATGTCCATTCTACCCAAACTCTCTTCATAGCCCCTTTTAAATTCCTCCATGTGTCTCCTAGTTGAAACTTTGATTCATGGCTGAGTCCTATTTCAATATCACTCACACATTCAAAAATTCTGTCGTCCCTTATGCAGGCATTCCCTCATTCCTGGGCTCCTCAAATGTTCTGTCAGGTAGATAGCTCTGTGTCTTTTGCTCATCCAATCCATTCTAATCATCTCCATCAGAGGCATGGTCCAATGACTTGGTTTCACATGTCACATTTGTTCAGAACTTTCAATAACACTACATTTCTAAAATTCTGACTTGGTTATCTGCTAACCCGCTAACTAATCTGATTCATCTTATTCCCTGTTCTGTAAAATGGGGCTAAGACTAACATTGAATTCATGTGTATATCATGAGAATTAAAGCCTTTGAAATAGTATTTAAAATTTGCCAGCACACAGTAAACCCTCAATATTTTTTAGTTGTTGGATTACTTTCAATAACCCAACACACGAAGTTTGAGCCAAATTTAACTATTTATTCCACTCCCATTTTTTCCGTTTTCTATTGTTTTGAGGGAGGTCCGTGCCACTGTGTATATGTGGAGGTCTGAGTACAACTTGTAAGAATCAGTTCTTGCTTTCTACCATGTGTGTCTGGGGATCTAACTCAGATCATCGAGCTTGGCAAAATGCTCCTTTGTCTGCTGAGCCCTATTGACTGCCCAAGATTTTATTCATGACAAATGACAGTTTTCTCTGACTCCAAACACATCTTGCAAATTCCTCCTATTGAATTTGAATTGACAATGTTCTACCCCAAACATCTCTTTTCCTACTTAATCAAATACTATTCGTTCCACATGGACCAATTTGAATCCCATTCCTACAAATCTTCTCTGCTGTTAGCTTGTGGCAGGCCACTCCTCACTCTAAATAGCAAAGACATCCATCTGGAGATGAATAAGAATTGTGGGGTACAAAATGTTGAGGCTCTAGATCAGAAAAGCATGTTGACATGTTGAAATTCTTCCTAGAATCTTATGCAGAGGAAAAATAGCCATTAGAAAAAAACCATATTATATGATTATCCTATCTCCAAATGGATTACATGAAAAAAGATAGTATACTAAAATTACCTCCTTGTTTTCTAATATTTGACTATTTTTATATTATAAAAAGGTCCTCATTTCCATCAAATCAAAATTGTCATACACTACTCTAAACAAGTCAACTAAAATACTAAAACCAAGCAAATCTTATATACAAAGTTATTCTGAATATCAATTTAATGTCATCCAATATTTGTAACCTCAATGTTTGGGGATTTTCCCTAAGGCCTCTATGAAAATCTGGCTACATACCCCTGACTCAAAAGGACACTATTCGCATAGTTGTTTTTGGTACAGATGCCCTTCTCCCTCCTACCATGGAGCTGTCTATCTGAGTCAAAGAAAAACCTGCCTCTGTATTTTTCAGTGTGTGATAATGACTCTCCAAAGAGGGAAAGCAGTCCAAGGGCAGATAGTAGTTCAGACCCAAGACTACGGAACCAGCCAAATCTATGCACAAATCACTGTAATGTTCTTCACAAACGTAGGTAGCCATAGTCAAGTTACATAAGCTTTTTGAACCCATGTCCTCCATAAAATGCAGCTATGAGTACTTACCCAATTCTAGGGAGGAGTAAATCGAATCAAGTCTAGAAAATCACTCGATGTTTATTTTGTCACATTCCGCTTTCTGAATTATGATTGTTCAGGGAAAACAGATTTCTCTACTGCATAATCAGTTCTAGAGAGTAATTCCGCAGGATGACTTCTCACCATTATTCCAGAAAGTCATGCTGGCCTCGTTCATTTAGTTAATGGCTTTCAAACATTTTCTCTTGTAGCACTGAAGCCATTTGGTGTTCAGTTAAAATATTCAATAAAACTCAATATGAAAGGCAACTCTTCTAGAGAAGATTTTGAATTGAAAGGCCTAGTTCCACCTAACCTTGCATTGTCTGAAATTAGGAAAGTGGCTTAAGCCCTTCTACCCACTTTGCTTTTCTACGGATTTTAAACAATAAAAAAATGTACCCAAGTTCATTTCAAGGTTGTTGTGACACTAATATGAGCCCATGTGTATGAATGCACTTGAAAATAGTACTGCATTATACAAATACATCCTAAGTTCTTATCACAACACAAGCTTCTGAGTTTTGGCTTACCTATTTGGTTTTTTTCCCAACAGATTTACCTTCCTAATTGCAGACACTTCCTTGCTAACAAGCAGGTTTTATTCCAAAATTTAATTTGCAAATCAGTTGTTAGGAACTCAGCACACATTTTCCCTTAGAAATGATGTTATAAATGGAATAATTCCCTTCTAAAGCAATTTTAAATGACTCTAAAGCCTAAGATATAGTTCAAAGATTATATGTTTGCCATAAAACAGTTGGAAATATTGCAATATAAATAATTCAAAGGGTAACATAATAAAAATAAATGGGTTTATCTTTTCTTTAATGATCAGTAAGTCTACTTAGAAAAGTGTAGACATGAAAACTAATTGTCAGCCTAAAGAAAAATTTCTTAATCCAATAAATTTTAGAAATGTAAATCACTTGCTTGTTATTAGATTTGATAAACTTCATCAGGGGTTTAAAGTTTTTTTGTAGAGATCTTTGGTCTCTTTGGTTAGGTTTGTTCCTAAATATCATTGTTTTTGAGGCTATTGTGAGTGGGAAGGTCTCCTTGTATTCCTTCTTCAATTGCTTGTTGTTGGTGTAAAGAAAGGCTACTGATTTTTCTACATTAATTTTGTATCCGGCCACTTTACTGAAACTCTTAATCATTTCTAAGAGCTTTCTGGTGGAGTATTTAACATCCCTTGGGTAAATAATCATATCATCAGCAAAAAGGGATAGCTTGACTTCCTCTTTCCCAATTAGTACTCCTTTAATTTCCTTTTCTTGCCTTATTGCCCTAGCAAGTGTTTCAAGCACTATATTGAAGAGGAGTGGTGACAGGGGGCAGCGGTGCTGAGTTCCTACCTTTAAAGGGAATGCTTCTGTCTCTTCTCCATTTAGGATGATGTTGGCTGTGGGTTTCCTGGTTATGGCTTTGATTACATTGAGAAATGATCCCCCCCCCAGTCTAATTACCTCCAGGACTTTAAACATGAAGGGATGTTGGATTTTGTCAAAGGCTTTTTCTGCATCAATTGAGATGATCGTGTGGTTTTTGTCTTTCAGTCCATTTATGTGTTTTATGATATTGATTTTTGTGTGCTGAACCATTCCTGCATCTCTGGTATGAATCCAACTTGGTCATTATGGATGATCCTTTTGATGTGGGTCTGTATGTGGTTTGCAAGTATTTTGTTGAGAATTTTTGCATCTGTGTTCATTAATGAGATGGGTCTATAATTCTCCTTTTTGGTTGTATCTTTTCCTGCTTTTGGTATTAGAGTGATGCTGGCTTCATAGAAGGAATTTGGGAGATTTCCCTCTGCTTGAATCCTTCTGAACAATTTGAGTAATAATGGTTGTAAGTCTTTTTGAAATGTTTTATAGAACTCTTCCATGAAACCATCTGGATCTGGGCTTTTGATAAACTTCAAAGCCTAAATCCTTCAATGAGATAATATATACACCTAACAATTGCCACCAGGATAAATTGCTGGGGGCACATGTATGATAAAGGGAACAAAGAAAGGAACTGAAGGAACATAGAAAGTGAAGAAGTGCAGAGGAAATAGCACAAAGATATAAAGAATATCTGAGCATAGGCTCTGTGTTAAAATGCACTTCAATATTTTAAATTTAGTGTGACCAGGAGAAACCTAGAAAAAAGAAGAGAAAAGATAAATGATGTAAAGTCAATGTTGGGGTGGGGGTGGGGGCAAAACGAGAAAGAAAAACAGTAGTAAAGAATTTACATGCCTTCATCCAATTAAAGATGGAGAAATACAGTAACACCTTTAGAAAGCAAATGCTCTTTTTAAATTTTTATTATTTATTTTTGTATGTGTATGAATGTACTGTCTGCATGTAGGTCTGTGCACCTGTGTCGTGCAATGCTGTGGAGGTCAGAAGAGGGCGTTCGACTCCCCTGGAACTGGAGCCAAAGGTGGCCTTCAGCCGC
>VZQC01001376.1:1337848-1430348 GCA_009823505.1 Rhizomys pruinosus | reverse complement strand
TACTAGACATGGGAACTGTGGAAGGGATTACTCTCTGTTCAGAACCAAATATAATACTAAAGTCCTAGGGCTATGCACTCAGGCAAAATATATTAATACAGGAGCTCTGACATCAGCAATGGATTGTTCTACCAGGTGGATGTTGGCCAGGGGATCCAAGGCCCCACAAAAGGTAAGGGCTCCTTGCCTCTAGGTTGGGATAACTACAGGAGGAGAGGCAATAAGACCCTGCTGCCGAAGACCTGACGTTAACATGGGAGGGATGTATTGAGACCACACATGCAAGTGTACAGATGGCCTCTGGAATGCCAGAGAGTGTTACCAAAGGCCACTAAACCAATAAAGCAAATATGGGTCTCCCTGAGTCAAGCAAGACTCCACCGTCAGCACCAGCTACACCTCACCTGCCTGGAAATACTGTGCAGCAGAGGCAGCCATGTGCCTGTATATCCCAAATCTAATTGGCTATTGGCTCTCCCCTTGGAGAAATAACCCATGGCTGATGCCACAAGCTTACATCCTCTACAGGTTAGGAGATGTTATAAGCCACAGTAAGACCCTGTCATATTTAACAGGGGGGAAAATTGTAATTCATGGATTATCATTTCACTTTTTAATTGGGTAACTCAAAAGTTACCAAATGAAATTTTATTCAGTTTTTCTCTGTATACTTACATACCTACTCTCACAGAAACGTTGGCAAAAATTAGGTTCTCTGAACCCCACTAGGGTCCAGAAGAATCTAATTAAAACAGACATGCATCTATCTATTAGACTGGTCCCGGGGCACAACATGGAGCTATTTGGACAAGATAAAGCTGCAAGAGCAGTAGCATCTTGGCTCAACTTCAGCAGATTATATTTTATTCTGATCTAGTTACCAGCATGTGAGGGTCTGAACAGGAATCACCAGCCTGACCAGCTGGTGCCTAAGTTGGTTGTATACTCAGACTGGCCGAGTCCAACTGTGACCTAACGGGAGTTTCCAGGCAGGACAGACTACTGCTCTCATACTTGGTAAGGTCTTTGTCTTCTTACTACACAAACACACAAATGTATGCATAGATGTTCATGTGCACATGAGCACACACAATTACATGCACGTATGCATATAGTATTATTTATATAGAGTATGGCATATACACTTATAAACACATACATGCATGCATATAAGAAAATACACAAAAATACATATGTATATGTAACAAGAAGATAAGGAATTTAACCTATTACTATAAACATCAACTGCAATATCATAAATTTATATATATATATATGAGGTATATTATATATGTATACAAAATAAATCAAGATAAGTAATATCCACACTATCTCATGTTCCTGGCTTTTCATGGAGTTATCTATTAGAACTCCTGGTATATTGTGAAAAATATGTACTTAAATTTTTCTGGTCAGCTTCCTAGAGTACCACAGGACTTGGTGAGTTTTTGTTTGTATTTAATTTCACTTATCTGGTGGACAATAAATAACAGTTTTGTAAAGGAAATACCTTCCTTAAAATATTCCAGCAGAGAAAGAGATACTTCATGACCTAATGAAGTTAATTGTACAGATAAAGCTGAATATGTTCCTAAAATAAAGATGTTAACTAAAGTGAACCTCTTTGTAGCCTGAGAATTCTCCTCTGTTAAAAAATATTAACATGTTTATACAGTGCTAGTCACCCTGAACTAAATCTATTTCTCTCCCTGAACAATGTTATAACAGCATAGAAACAAAGGCCTGGCTGAGGACATATTCTTTGCTCATCATCAAGATTTGGAAG
This sequence comes from Rhizomys pruinosus, assembly GCA_009823505.1. Classification (NCBI taxonomy): domain Eukaryota; kingdom Metazoa; phylum Chordata; class Mammalia; order Rodentia; family Spalacidae; genus Rhizomys; species Rhizomys pruinosus. The sequence continues at coordinate 1,428,562 of VZQC01001376.1, read as the reverse complement.
TAAAGACTCATGTCCAAACATGAAGCATGTCTCCAGATCCAAGCTTGAAGCAGAGATAAGTGTATTAAGAAAAGAGAAGCAAAGCCAAGCAAACTTTATAGCCTCCTGAAAGCCCAGAATGTTTCTTATGTAACCTCTTATTCCCAAATAGCAGGACATCCCATCACCTCCTCCAGGTTGTTCTTAGAAACCCATGTGATCACAACAACAACAGAAAAGACTGCTTTTTTTCCTGTTTCTTTTTTTATTGATGTTTTATGTATTTCATGCATCATTTTTCATTTCTGTTCAGGCATATTCCCCTATCCCTTCCCCTCACCCCACCCCAAACCATCCCAGATCATGTATTCTGTCATAACTGTCCTGCATCTTTCTCTCAGAGAAAAGACTGCTTTAAAGAACTGACTAAAACGGTGAACTTCTGCTTGAAACAGTCAATTTCTGCATTGAGAATTTTGAGAGAGACTGAGAAAAAATGAAAAACATCTTTGGCAGAATGCATGAGCTCTTGTGGGGTGGAGGGTAGGGAAGGGGACACGGGTCTAGATTTGATTTGTAATGTAATCTTGTATAAAAAATAAATAAAAATTAAAAAAGGAAACTATGGGATCTCCCTTCACCTGTATCTTCTCCCAATTAAAATGAACGTTTATCCTTTTCCACAATGTAACTTTTCTCTGTAGGCAAAAATAAAAGATTTTTTTTATCAGAGTTAGTACCTTCTTTAAGGGAATCATCAAGAATATTCCTGAGGGGTTATCCTAGAACCTCAAACTCTCAGATTAGATGCCTGTACACAGTTAAGCTAATAACAAGCACATTGAAAATGAAGTGAAAAAAGAATGGGTAGATCAAAAGATGAAAATGGTGCTTAGCCATGAGTCAGGAGGGTTCTACTTCCTGCTCTAGAGTGCACAGGTCACAAAATACATGACACCTTCAAGTCAGTGACACAAAGAAACATCACATAAGCAGAGGCCTGGCTGAGGACATATTCTTTGCTCATTTGGGAAGTAAGAACTCGTGTCCAAACATGAAGCATGTCCAGGTTCATACATGCAGCAAGAATAAAATGTCATCTCAAAAAGAACAAAACAGCAGGTCAAAAAATCTGAAACATGAAACAAAGAATGAAAACTGATTGGTTTAATTACACATGACTCCATTCCCATACAATAAGCATTATTGTGCATTCATTCATTCCCACAAATACTAAACTCTGAGGACAGCACCTGACACTGTTATATCTAAAAGACACAAAATTCTTTTAAGTCCCTTCCTTCAAGAATCAAGTATAGTTTAGAAGTTAATTTCTGCAGTAAATAACCACAACAAAATTTCATGAATGTCGTGAATGATGTTGTCCTCTGTGAAGTATTTCAATTCACAGCACATTTCAGGACAAAAAGGGTAATGAAGTGACAGTTCTGGTCTTGATTCTAAAAGCAGTTAATTTATACGAGTTATAGTTCTCCTTTCTGGGACTCTGTTTCTCCATCAGCAATATGAAGGAGTTGGAGCAGATGGTCATGATGTTCCAGGTCTGTTATATTCTACTTCAAGGAAATTTCCCCATAAATTTCTTCAGTATGGGTGACAATGTTTAGTAACTTAAATGATATAATTTTACCCTTGAACAAGCTTGTTCTATCAAAAAAAAAAAAAAACTTGGTATCTGTCTGTGTGTGTGGTATACAAACATGTGCTCAAACATGGTGAGACCAAAGGGGGCTCTGGGTATAATCTTCTATTGCCTCCACTTTTCTTTTTTAGATACAGGGTCTCTCACTAAACCTAAAGCTCTGTTTGGACCAGGCCAGCTGAAAGACCAATGGTGTCCCAGTATCCACCTCTCTCAACTCATGAATGCTGGGTCTGCAGTCACATGCGGCCTTTCCCAGCTGTTATGTGGATGCTAGGAATTATGATTCAGGCCCTCTTGTTCTCACAGAAAGCCCTCTTACTCACTGAACCATCTCCCCAGCCTCCTTTCAGTTAACTCTTACCATTTACTTGCTTGTCACCTTAGAAGAAAAAGGATTTTTTTTTCAAGGCAATGAGAGCTTCTCAGGAGTTGGCTTTGCAGCTTGTTGATCTGAGTTCAATTCTTGGGCTTGACATAAAGGTAGAACGAGAGAACTGACTCTGCACATTTGTTCTTTGACCTCTACACATTAATAATAATTATATTAATAATAATAAATACTTTTTTTTTTCTGTATGTGTATCAATGTACTGTCTGCATGCAGGTCTGTGCACCCATGTCGTGCAACGCCGCGGAGGTCAGAAGAGGGTCTTGGATTCCCCTGGAGCTGGAGTTCTCCTGGAATTGGAGTTTCAGACGGTTTTCAGCCACCATGTGGGTGCTGGGGATCGAACCCGGGTCCTCTGTAAGAGCGGTCGGTGCTCTTAACCGCTAGGCCATCTCTCCAGCCCCAATAATAAATACTTTTTAAAGGAATGTTTTCAAAGAAAAATCTAGGATAAGTTGTACAAATATTTAAATGCAGATTAGCATTACTCCTTATTTGGTATGCAAATACTCAAAATCTTTCCTTAAGCTTACATTTCATGTCAAAGAAAAATAGAAAACAAAGGAGGAAGAGTGATGGTAGATGTCCTTCCTGTCACTAAAGGTAGAAGGCTTGCCTTGCCATCTAGTCCACAGATAGAAGTGACAAGTGTAAAATTCAGGATGGTTTTTGCTCTACATCAAACACATTATAAGAACAGGCCAACTGTTCTTATAAATCAAGAATCTCAGAATTTATCTGACTGTTCCTACAACTGAAGACACAGCTTATTCTTTGCCATTTACTTCTGATTTGATTCTCAAACATGTCTCCTTGGTGTCACCCTGAAGCATGGCTGTTAGGTTTGTAGAAGATAAGGTAGTCCTATGCACCAAAGCCAATGCCCAGGGACCTTTTCATGAGAGTGACCTACTTGGATTTCCATACCTCAAGGACTGGCATGCCTGCAGTAACAGAGTCCAGATCTTCTTGAGTTATGAATTAAAAGTGTTACTAGCTCCAATTACAAGAACTAAATCTGTGGGGGAAATTATTGATCTCATCCATTTCTAGTACAATATCATAGGGCACCTTCACCTCACCCAGATGATCACACCAAGATGATCAGACATTTTGGCTATAACCAAGATGATCAGATGCATTTGGCCCGAAACTTGTTGAATTCTAAGCTTGTAATTTTTATGTTGCTTGATAAGTATCTTTACCTCATCAGCAGTGGGGTTCTGAGCTTTGACTACATAGAGACTACAGCCAGTCAAATAAACATGGCTGAAATACATCAGTAATAAAGGTCTTGGAACAAAGACAAAAGGAAGCTTAAGAAATCAAGGGAGATTTTTTTCAAGAACAATGATCCCTTGATTTTTTTTTTTAAAAGCATTGAAAATTCTAAATGTGTAGACATTTAGATTTTCAGACTGTATTTCCGATTCTAGATTTCAATGATATATTTTCTCACTTCTATTTTAATACATGAAAGGACTAGACAACCTTTCAGATATGCTAGAAGCAAGCAATTTTACATCAAAGGAGAAGATAACATTTCAGAAATGCTGAAATGATCTGCTCTATATGTTTAATAAACCATAACTTCAAATTGGTTGTATTGTTGGAGACCCTATTTCCACTGGAGAGCTCTTCAATTTTAATCATTCATTATGTATAATACTATATTCAGTGCAATTGAATGGAATTTAACCATTTGACTAGTATATGTCTTCATCATGTTTGCAAAAAATAAAAATAAGAAGATGGGACTCTCCCCTCATACTTGGTCTACGACATTTAGGACAAACATATCATTGCTGCTGGGCCCATGGCAAACTCATCATGAAGTCAAAGACAAATAATTTCTTCTCACAGGACTGCATAACACAGTAGAATTCTACAAAATGAGGATTCTGGTATTACAGTATCAACATCCAGCAGAGCAAAGAAAGAGACCTCAGCACTGAAAAAACATTTTTTTTTAATTTATTTATTTTTGTATGTGTATGAATGTACTGTCTGCATGCAGGTCTGTGCACCCGGGTCGTGCAATGCCGTCGGATTCCCCTGGAACTGGAGTTCTCTTGGAATTGGAGTTACAGACGGTTCTTAGCCGCCATGTGGGTGCTGGGGATCGAACCCGGGTCCTCTGCAAGAGCGTCGGTGCTCTTAACCGCTAGGCTATCTCTACTCCCTCAAGTTATCTCTAGAAAACATTCAGAGAAGCATGAACTATAAGTATGCAATATATGCCTGGATGTAATCTACGGGCATACAGGATATTACAACTATTAAACCCAATGCTAAAATGTGTTTGCGAACTATCTACATTCCAAGAAATACTTGAAGGTAAGGGTACCTTCAGGATTTTAGATATTATGTTGGATGGGAGCATGAGTTGGTTGTATCTGCCTTCATCAGAGACTTAGTTTTTAAAAATAAAATAGTCTAACTCTCAGGTGGTTGGACTTTGCCTTTGACTCAATCATATAACTCAGTGGTTACATCCAAAGAATCCACTGTATGGGGTTTGGGATTCATTTATTTATTTTTATTTTTTTTTATGTGTATGAATGTACTGTCTGCATGTAAGTTTGTGCACCCATGCCATGCAATGCCACGGAAGTCAGAAGAAGAGGGTGTCAGATTCCCCTGGAATTGGAGTTAAAGATGGTTCTCAGCTGCCATGTGGGTACTGGGGATTGAACTCGGGTCCTCTGCAAGAGCAGTCGGTGCTCTTAACTGCTAGGCCATCTCTCCAGCCCCTGGGATTCATTTATAAGGCAGACATTAGCCTTATACTTTGGGTGCTATGATCTAATCAAATCACAAATCTCAAACAAACAATGAACTAATAGATTATTAACATTATTATAGATGCCATGAAGGAAAATAGAGACCTAGGAAAGAGAATAATGAAGATACTGAGGTTCACATCATTCAGGAAAGAAGATAAGAAAATAAAAAAAAAAGAATGAGTTTTTTTTCTTTTTTTATTCTTTTTAAAATTTATTTATTTATTTATTTATTTATTTATTTATTTATTTATTTAGTCTTTTTTGAGACAGGATCTCCCTGTAGCCCCAGCTGTCCTGGAACTTGCTCTGTAGACCAGGCTGGCCTTGAACTCACAAAGATCCACCTGCCTCTGCCTCCCAAGTGCTAGGATTAAAGGCATGCGCCACCACACCCGGCTATTTATTATATTTTAAGGGATTCACAATATAAGAGCACAGTTGTTTTCAGGTCACATTGACGTTGCTCAGTTTGCCATACAATTAGTGGTGCTAGCATCCACAGATAATTGGTGCTAGCTCCACAGATGAATGATACCATTTGTTGTTTGTTTTCTGGGACTGTGTTACTTCACTCGTATGATTCTTCTAGCTCCAGCCATTTACCTGCAAAAGCTCATGATGTCATCTTTCTTCCACCACCAAGAAACTCCATTGTGTAGATGTACCACAATTTGTCTATCCACTCGTCAGTTGAGGGGCACTTGGGTTGGTTTCAGCTCCTTGTATTGTGAGAGAGCTGCAATAAACATGGCTGTGCATGTATCTCTGCAATAAGATGAGTCTTGTGGTACATGCCCAGGAGTGGTATGGCTGGGTCAGGTGGCAAGTTCATTCCAAGTCTTCCAAGGGTTCTCCACACTGCTTTCCATATTATTTATGATTTACATTCCCCACAGCAGTGGATGAGTGTTCCCCTTTCCCCACAACCTCTCCAGCACTTGGTATCATTTGTTTTCTTGATCCTAGCCAGTCTATTGGAGTAAGATGGTATCTTAGAGTGGTTTTGATTTGCATTTCTTAATTATAAGTGATGTTGAACACTTCTTAAGATGTTTCTCAGCCATCTCTAATTCCTCACTTGTGAAGTCTCTGTTCAGCTCTTTGCTCTATCTATTGAGTGGGTCATTTGTTTTCTTTCTTCTTTGTTTTTTGAGTAGTTTTATATTCTGGAAATCAATGCTTTGTCAGATGTTTCTGCAGTGAAGGTTTCCTCCCACTCTGTGGGATTTCTCTTCACTTCCTTGATTGTTTCTTTGGATGTACAGAAGCTTTTGAGTTTAATGAGGTACAATTTGTCAAATATCGACCTTAATTCTTGAGCAGCTGCTGTCTGATTTAGGAAGTCTTTTCCTACTCCTATGTCTTGTAGTCTGCTGCCAACTTTTTCTTCTATGGCCTTCAGAGTTAGGGGTTTCACGTTGCGTTCTTTGATCCATCTGGAATTGACTTTTGTACAGGGTGAGAGGGAGGGGTTTAATTTCATTCTTCTACAAGTGGTGACCCAGTTTTGCCAACACCACTTGCTGAAGATGCTGTCTTTCCTCCATTGTGTCTTCTTGGTCCCCTTGTCAAATATGAGATGGCTGAAATTGTATGTGCTCAAATTTGGGTCTTCAGTTTTGTTCCATTGGTCAACAGGTCTGGTTTTTGTGCCAGTACCAAGCTGTTTTTATGACTATAGCCCTGTAGTATAGTTTGAAGTCTGGTATAGAGATCTCCCCTGTATTGCTCTTTTCACTCAGGGTTGTTTTGGCTATTCAGGGTCTTTTGTTTTCCAAATGAAATTAATGACATTTTTTTCCAAGCCTGTGAAGAAACTCTTCAGGATTTTAATTGGGATTGCATTAAACTATACAAGAGTTTGGGTAGAATGGGCATTTTTACTGGAAGTGAGATTTAAATGAACATGGAAACCAAGGGTTTTTGTTGTTGCTGTGTTTTTGAGACAGGGTCTCCCTGTAGCTCCAGCTGTCCTGGAACTTGCTATGTAGACCAGGCTGGCCTTGAACTCACAAAGATCTGCCTGCCTCTGCCTACCAAGTGCTAGGATTGAAGGCGTGTGCCACCACACCCAGGTCGGAAACCAAGTTCTTTACTGAGAACTAAAGTCAGGACAATATAGCTAGATTTTAGTGACACATTTCACCACACTAGCTCTTAATTGGAAAAGATGTGGTTTTACTTTTATATCCTCTTGTGTCACAAAATAAGAAGATATTTATCCAGAAAAAGAAAGGGATTGATGACATGCCAGAAGCAGGCTCTTTTCAACTTCCCATTTTAAATTTGCACTGACAATCAAAGTGGGAAGAAGAGGGTATTTCATGAACCAAAAGCTGGCATTGAGAGGGAGAAAAAGTAAAAATTTGGTACAACTATATGAGACCAAAGGTATTATTGTGTTCTTAACTATAACTACAGATATATTGGTTTAATTGTGTATAAGATAAAGATATAATGGTAGATTTGAAAACAGAAGTTTTCTCTTTTAAATCCCTTCAAAAGACAAAAGCAAACAAAATATGGTCCAAATATCAAGAGAGAAAACATAGAAAAATTGCAAAGCAGCACAGAAAATAGAATCTATAAAACAAGATGACAGAAGTAAGACCAAACATATCAGTTATGACAATGTATGTAAATGTGTTGAACTCCCCAATTAAAAGGCAAAGACTTAGATTGGCGTAAAAAAAAAACAACATTCAACAATATGCTGTTTACAAGAGACAAACTTAAAACAGTATGACTTGGAAAGGTTATAAATAAGGATCAGTAAAGATAAATCTGCAAAACACAAGTACAAAGACAACATGAGGGCCAATATTTATGTCAGCCAATATCCAGTTCAAAAAACTGAAAACCATTAACAATGCAAAGAGGATTCTATTCACTCTCTTTAAAAGGCGATTCTAAATGAAGCTATACTCAACTATGGAATTGTATGTGCCAAGTAACAAGGAATCAAAATATGAAGGAAAATACATGCAAAAATTTAAGTGAAATAATAGTATGACCACAATTCATCTAATCATTCAATGCCAAATCTATACAATAAAAATGCTCAGAGAATTTGATACATATTAAAATTCTCAATTTCCAGACAAGGGATACACAAGGAATCATTTTAAAATGTCAAAAGTCCAAGGCATGAGGATACTTGAAATAAATTCTCCAAAGCTAATTTATTTCCGAAAACACTGAAAACTAAATCTAAACTTAGAAAATGTGAAATACAATCAAATAAGACTAAATTTTCTTTAAAAAGCACACTAACTATATAAGATGTTTGAAACTATAAACATTAAGGCAAAGAAAAAAATAAAAACCTAACATTTATCATTTATTGTGACAGCAACTGTGCTGAGTATATCCTATGCTCTAGGTTATTTGATTCCCACAACAAACATGAAGTTTGAATAAAGAATAGGAGGGAAACACAGGTAATGGAAAGTAAACAAACTACAAATAGAGGAAAGAGATTGAAGCAAAGAACATAAGCTAGAATTGCAAGATCAGTGGAGAGCAAGCAGCTCACAACATCTCTAGAACCTTGGTTGAGTTGACAGAGGAGATAAAGTAATAGTTTCAGTTAAGCCACCACGTGATAGTTTTTAGTGAGTCATTGAAGACTTGTAAACAAGAAAATGATACCACCATAATTACACCTAAGGGAACTGTTCTGGAAACAGTTTATTGGAAATATAAGTCCATTAAAGAACTCTAAATGAAGTCATGGGGATGGGATTGGTAGAGGAAGAGACAGAACATGAGAGACAAAAGAAATACTGATGCAAGAAAATTGATAAGATTTGAACACAGACAAACAGATGTCAGAGTTGGAAGCTACTTTGGAAATTATATATTCCAATCAGCCCATTTGGGAGATAAAATGGAACTTAAAGCAATTAAATGAATTGTTCAATGGTTTTAACACTGTAATGAGTGAAAATAAATGACAAAGTTCTCTGTTTCCAGCCCATTCTTTCATCCTCATTAACTAGGTATATGGAGTGAAGAAGGACTTGGAAATTCCTGTTTTGAACCCAGTGGTGATTTTGTCACCATGGTGACATCTACAGAGGAAGGGAATTCAGGAAGGCACATTGGTCCTAGAGGGACATCAACTTGGAAATATCTATCAGTCAGTTGAAAATTTATTATCAGACCAGGAACTGAGAATCATGAACAGAATTATAGATGAGGTGATTTTATTTTTAATAATTTTTAAATTTTATTATATTATTTTATTTTATTTTGGTATTTCTGAGGCAGAGGCCAGCTGGCCTAGAACTCCATATCTAAACTGGGCTGGCCTCCATCTTGTAGATATCCGCCTTGCCAGTGTTGAGATTAAAGGTGTGTTTAACTGTAAGTGGTGGTTGGTAAGTGTTGAAATCACCTTAAAAGATGGGTGTGGTAGCATATGTCTTTGATGCCAGCACTCAGGAGGCAGAGGCAGGTGGATCTCTGGGAGTTCCAGACCAGCCAGGTCCACATAATGAGTTTCAGGCCACCCAGGGCTACACATTGAGGCCTTGTCTCAGAAAACTAAAATGAAACAAAATAAAACAAAGCAGTTATCAACCAAAGACTACAGAATAAAAAAAATAAGGATGGAAGATCAAAAATCAGAAGGGGAAAGAAACGAGAGATGTGAAAGGGGATTGCTGAGCACAGGGTATTTACAGGACTGGAAGTAAACCTGGATCTAGGGAAGGACAGGAGGATAGTGTTCGAAGAAGGCAAGTGTCTGTCCATCACAGGTGACATATAGTCTCTCAAAGATGCTGTGCAAAGATGTCAGCTCTTGGGGAAAGGTTGCTGCTCTGACGTCTGAGATCCTTTCAGTTAAGAAACTATGATCAGTTATTGCAGGAACACTGAGTTGGAGTTGATTGAATCGTCAATATTGTATTTATAGTTTGGTGTTATAATTAATTCAGAAATGTAGCTTCTATAGGTGGACACAAAATATTAACTTACTAAAACTTGATTTCTTTTGTCACCATTCTGTGTTATGGGATTAGGGTCTATATTAGAAATACAGGCATACACATGCACACACATACACACACATGCACATACATTGTCTTGAGTATTATTGTGTATACAGATCACTACACTGCTATGACTTACTTGCATATACATTTGCACAACCTTCATGGGGGATTTGTGCCATTTTCTTCATTGGCTAAGCATACTTTCTGGAAATGGATAACTTATTTTTCAGTGGCATACCACCTTCTCACTTTTTAAAGATTTCAGTGCTGGGGATTGGATTTAGGACCTCACAAATGCCAGGCAAGCACTCTACCACTGGGCTACCTTCATTTCTTATTAAAGAGTCAGGTATACAAAGTATATATAATCAATGTAAATGATCAATAGCCCCATCAGAATAATCTTAGGTTGTAAGGACTGAGGAGTCAATGACAAATTTAACATTACATCCTCTTAGAGCAAACAAAAATTATGTGCTGATGGATGCAAGAAAAATTAATTTCCTCTGTATATTCGTCATCTCAGTTTACATCATCATTGCTCCACTTTTATCACTTCAACCATTTTAGTACAGTCAAGCCAAATAGGTTTCTTTCTCTGGGATTCCAGTCACCTTCATATTAGAGACTTGTTAAACTTTCTAAATACATAATTTGTGTAATTCCAAGGCCAAATTCTCATTAAACTGTGAGTATACTTAAGGTCACAGTGTAAGACAAAAAGTCTGTTGGTTTAGAAACCCTCTCTCATTTTCCTAATACAGAAGCTCTCCTCTCTTCCTATTTACAGGTCTTCTTCTTCATCTCCCTCCTATTCCAACATGCCCTAGTAAAAATTCATGGGAGGGGTGATCCTGCAGTATCTGGTAGGCAGACCACTGTAGATAAATCTACTCAGAAAGACAGCCTTGCACCCAGCATACTTCTGGCAGCAGTCTCCCAGGCTGCTTTCCAGGTCAGAGTCTCTCACTTCTGCTTGGATCATTTTCTGTCACTGCTTCAGGACAACCTAGCTTGCTACCAAACTTTCCTCTCTCTGCCCTAAACCACTGTGGCTTCCAAGACCAGCTCCCTCTGCAACACTGCTACCCTTAGTTGCTACTCCGAGGTCCCTTGGCCTATTTCCTTCACCTCTGTGGCCACTGCACCATAGGCTGACCTCTTAGCTCTCTATGTCTGTACTAATTAGCTATTGACGTCTCTAGTGCCCATTATCTACTGAAGTATTCATTCTCTGGACTTCTAGAAAAGCCCTGGAGTCCTTCATGTTGAAGACATTAGTGGCTTTATTTATTGATAGCTAAATATATGCTTTGACTCATTTAGTTTTTCAGAGAACTAAGTACTATAATCACATGTATGTTTCAGCTCATGAAACTGAAGCACACAGGAAAAAAATTCATTGGCTTGTAAATGACAAAGAAAGCATTCTCACCCAGGAAGCCTATGTTTAAAGTTATCTCCTCAGCCACTATGCTACAAGTAAGCTGCTAAAGCAACAAAGATTTCCTGAAAGCTGCACGTTCCCCCACTTTAACTCCCAAACCAGGATGGGGACTCTGGAATATATGATCGGTTATCTTTCCCTCTAGGGATTTTTTTTCTTCAGAGGTTTTTGGTAGAACCTTTACGATCCAGATCTTGATTCTCTCTCAACCTAACAGGTATGCCTGGGGTGCAATCAGAGTTCAAGGATTTTCTAGCCACATATGAACCAGGAGGGACAAGGAGATGGCAGGAAAGGTTGCCAAGGCTCTGGGCCCTGCCTGCCCACCTGTTTCTCAGGCAGGGCGGGATCCTTCTCCTGTTGGCTGATTGGTTCCACTCACTAGATAGTCTGTGAAGTCCTCCAGGGTCGACTTTATCTTCTGTATTATTATATTATGTATCATTTCATGTGTGATAAAAATTCAATGAATGAATTTAAATGAATTTTTTGAACTTTCATTTCCAATGAGAGAGAAAATGTTATGTAAGTCTAGAGTTCGTTCCAAATCTAGAAAGATAGTTTAAGTACTTGATAATAGATTTCTAAAGATTTACTGCAATTCCACGAAGAGATAGAACTTACTCTACTGGTGTGGACATTGCCTCATGGCCCTCTTCTTCCATCTTCAAAGCCACTGAGAACATGTGGCCAGTCTCGGCTCTCATCCCTCTGACCCATACTTCTGTCCCACGCTCCTTCCACTCAAAGGACTCAGATTTGATTGGACTTACCTGAATAGTTTTCCATCTTGAGAATCTTTAGCTTAATCACATCTGATAAGCCCCTCACATCCATAAAAACATCTTGACAGTTTCTGAGGATTGGAGCAGAAACATCTTTTAAAAAACATTAAAAAATTTTAATGTGTATTGCCTGCATGTATATAAGTGCACACATGTATTGCCTGCATGTATATAAGTGCACACGTGTATTGCCTGCATGTATGTAAGTGCACACATGTATTGCCTGCATGTATATAAGTGCACACGTGCATTGCCTGCATGTATGTAAGTGCACACGTGTATTGCCTGCATGTATGTAATTGCACACGTGTATTGCCTGCATGTATGTAAGTACACATGTGTTGTAGGATCCACACAGAGGTCAGAAGAGGGCTTTGGATCTCCTGGAACTGTAGTGACAGATGGTCCTTAGCCACCATGTGGATGGTGGGAACTGAACCCAGGTCTTCTACAAGAGTGATCAGTGTTCTTAACCACTGAGCCATTCTCCAGCCCCAAGGACAGAAACATCTTTAAGAGGCATGTTTGTGGGGTGTGTGTGTGTGTGTCTGTGTGTGTGTGTGTGTGTGTCTGTGTGTGTGTGTCTATGTTTTATCCTGCAACACTTGGCTCCCAAAGATGTGGACAACACACAGATCTCCACATCTGCCACATTAACCATGCCTCTTCATAGATCTGTGAAATGCTTTGAACCATCCCTGACATTATAGAAATGCACTAGTATGCACATATACTTTTACAGACAGTCTAGGCTCCTGTGATGCCCTTCCCAGGCTTACTCTCCAGTTCAGCATTTCCAGGTTTACTTTGGCTCCTTAGGCACAGAGAGACATTTTTATTCATCAATGTGTTCGAGATTGTGATCTTTAAGTGGAACTGTGCAAACAACCATGAAGTCCTAATATCACCCTGGAAATGCAAAACTTTGATCTTTGTTTTCAGACTTCAAATTGCTTATCGGGCCCTATAAAAGACAAAGTAAAGACCATAAAGACAAGCATATGGCATTGTTATCTACGGACGAAAAACCAGGAGAAAAGAAAATCACAACACAATTTTGTCAGCAAACATTACTCTGAAATTCATTTGTGGGCTCATTTTTGAGTGCTTACTTTCTTCTTATACTGCTTGGTCTTATTCCCCTACACAAAGCATTAATTTAGAAATATAAATAAGGCTTTGGAAGTCTTTCTTAAATCATCAGAGAAAAACAGGAAATAATAAAGAAAACCAAAGCTAAATCTGCTTAGATAATTACAATAGGCAAGTCATGAATTAAGCATAGCGGGACTGCAAACAAAAACATGGCTTCCAATGGGCAGTCACATTCCAGAGTGTACATTCTAGGTTGTGTTTTGTTGCAAACCTGTGTAGTTCTGTTTCTTACCAGGATGTCTATGAACAGGAAATGCTCTACAATGCATACTTATCCATTCCTGAATTATGGTAACACTTCCTAGACTAATGTTTGTGCAAAATACTTATTGTCGTATGTAATGTAAATAGAGATTTCACTGAGAAATATGGAAATAAAATAAGGGCACATAAAGATTCCCAAGCTTTCTGAACCACTGCCTATTTTATTTCAGTAAATAAAATATTTAGACAAGGAATGACTGAATAAAACAGAAGATAATTTATTGTCTGAACCAGGGATATGATGAAAGGGGGGTGGTTGCATATGGGTCTAGTAAATGAGCAATGCATAACTATACTCAAGGATGCTGAGCAGGAGAGTGGTAATACGTAAGGGCTTCATTTAGGAAAGACAGTATACAAATTAAGCATGTAGTCAGGAATCGAACTGACTCATGTCCATGGTGGGCTGCTCCTACCACTGTGAGGCTTCATTTGTAATACGTTTTAGGTATGTGAGCAGTTATTAGACTCTATGTTGTCATTTAGAAAACTGTATGACAGCAAAGAAAACATTTTCCAAGAAGACCTTGACTTAATTCAGGAAATAATCCTTTCAAAACTGAGCAGGCTTCTGAGTTTGAAGAGGCTCTACCAAGAAAGAGTATTCGGACCAAATAGCAGTGTCTGCCCTAACACAGAGGAATTGTTGAGCAGCAGTAGCTGCCACATTATGTGCTAAGTGTCCGTTTTATAAATTGACATCTCTAGACTACATTGGAGCATGGTGGAGTCAACTCCTGAGCCTCAGCAGTACTATTTTAGTGACCTCCCTTAAGAAGGCTTTGAACGATGCCCTAGAGAAGCCTGAATTTGCTACTGAATGTCAGTTACAAGGATACTGAAGGGGGTGGCAGAGGTCTTTCTTCCTTTTCTCCTCTGTTTACATTCTTGCTCCTCACTCTTCTAGATCAGAAAAAGACTGATATGACATGTGTCATTTTTTTCTTTTCCATGGAGTTTCCGTTCACATGGGGTATTTTTGCTTTAATGAAGAATTTATGGAGGAGGAAACTCTTATTCATTCTCTAACTGAACCAAGAAATTCTAAGATTTTCTATGAAATTGATAGTCTTCTGCAATTTTGGCTGTCTATTGACAAAAACTACTTCTAAATAAGTCTTATTTGAAATAAGTGTTGAAAATAATGGCAATCAATATCATCCCACAGATATATTTAGTTCGGGTTCAATGTTCCTCTGCACACTTGAATGTGGGCATCTCCAAGCAGACCACACATTTCATCTTCCTGCAGTCCTTACTGTTTCCCACCATCAGGGCTTCAGTCACTGAGTTGCTATAACCACTAAGTTTATTTGCCTGATTTCTGCAGACCTAAACCCTGGATAAAAGTTTAAGTGATTTTTCTTCTTCTTTACATTTAAAATTCCTTTGCAACCACTCTAACAGTTATTGGCTACTAAGTATTTATAAATATACATGTATATATAAAAACATGCAAAATATATTGCAGAATATACAATGAAGATGGAAATGGAACATCACATGTAAAACTAATTATAGCAATAAAATTTCCTATCACCTTCCTAAATGATTTATGTGACCATTGGTACTCAGTGGCAAATCATGAAGTCCTTACAGAATACAGACGTGGATTTGAAGTCATATTTTGACAAGTATCAACTTTGCCTTTGTCAGTCACAGTTTTCAATTTTCACAAATATGTTGGGAGCATGTGATAAATCTATACTAAAATGTCAAAGTGCTGAAGACAAGGGATTATAAGACTAGAGGAGAAACATGGGGCAGGTCTGGAGGATCCTCTTGGCCAGGCCCAAGCCTCAGGACTCAGTGTCAAAGGCAGCAATAGAGTAACTAACTCCAGGGCAGAGGACAGGAGAGTCTGGAAGTCTGTAATTCCAGGCTGAAGAGTAACGAATACAAAGGTGTAAGGAATGGCAGCAAGTTTGTTGTCTGTTTTTATTTGTTTTAGAAAAAGAGAGACAGTGCCAGAGTAGGAAGAAAACCAGTAACAGGAATGCAGTAAAATTAAATAACTGAAAATTCTCAGTGACATTAAAGAAAATGAATGGAATAGTATGTCACTAATGAGAATAAAGAACACACATAGAGGGTGGAATTGAGAGAGAAATCTTGAAAATCCCTCATAACTACAATATGTATAAGGGAGAAAGAACACAGCTTTGACAAAGAATTTCGGTTCAAAATTATTGAGAAAGGGGCTGGAGAGATGGCTCAGCAGTTAAGAACATTGACTGCTCTTGCAGAGGACCTGGATTTGATTCCCAGCACCATCAATGGCTGCTAACATCCATTTGTAACTCGAGGTCCAGGTGATCTGATGCCTTTTTCTGAGCTCTGCACACATTGCACAACACCGATGCATTTACACACATGCAGGCAATACACTCATATATAAAAAACAATAAACAAAATATTTTTTTTAATTATTGAGAGGAACCACAAGGAAGAGGAACAGTTAGGGAAGGAAAGTTTAGAGATGAGGAGAAAGGGTGAATGTGAGGCATGTGAGATGTATCAGGGAGACGTATCAACCTGAAACTATGATACTGTCTTCATTCTCGTGGAAACTAAGAAGACACGGTGGGCTTAGATGCATCTGTATCTGTAAAGGGAACACGGGAAGCAGAGGCATGCTCCACGATTCTGAAAAATAAACATCCACTGAGTATAAACTAATACAGACTGAAAATTTAAAAAGTAATGATTTCTATCCTATTATAAAATAGCATGAATTGGAAATAGCAACATCTCCGTCATATTTTCCATAAAGGTGTGTAACAGTGAAGGTAAATCTTCGCATTCATCCATAGTTGGAGAGGTTTTATATTTTAAAATGTACTTTATTTTAGTGTATGAGTGCTTTGCCTGAATGTATTTTGCACTATGAGTGACACTGGTGTTGTAGAGGACGGAAGAGGCTGTTGGATCCCCTGGGACTGGAGTTATACAACAGTTATGAGCCACCATGCAGGAGCTGGAAACCTAACCCAGGTCTTACATGCTCACCTATGTTCATCACTGCTCTAGTAACAATAGTTAGGACATCAAAACAGGCTAGATACCCATCAATTGATGCATGGTTTTTGTGTAGTAGACAGTCATTAATGCAGAAACTCACAACTGCTCAAAGTGCAGATAATAAAATCAGGGCAGGGTGCAGCATAAATGAGGTTTCTATATCACTTCCTCCCCCAAAGAAGGCTCAGGGATCATTGTGGAAGAAGAAACACAAGCAAATAGCAGAAGTTGTGGAGGGCAGATGCCAAATAATGTCTTCTAGACCTGACGGGACCGTTGAACTCACGGACTCACAGGAGCTGTAATTGCGTGCACAATACTCACACAAGATCAAGTTGGTCTACATTTTAGCAGGAATGGGGGAAGGGCTCACGAGTCCTCACCCATAACTGAGGAGTTATTATTGATAGTTGATAGTTTCTGGGGGCAAGAACAGTCAGGTTTTTTAAGGGCGTGTACCCTAGTAGGTCAGCCATGTTTCACTGGATGGCTCTATATTCAGCAGCACAAAACTGGACTCAGCGGGTTATTAAAAAGAGATGGCGGCTGGAGAGATGGCTCAGTGACTAAGAGCATTGACTGCTCTTGCAAAGGACCCAGATTCGATTCCCAGCACTCACATGGTGGCTAACAACTGTCCATAACTCCAGTTCCAGGGGTCCAACACCCTCTTCTGACCTCTACAGGCCTTGCACAACACTGGTGCACTTATATACATGCAGGCAATACATTCATAAACATAAAATAAAAATAAAAAATATATTTTTGACACATCAATGTCTTTTATTAGGCACAGTTTTTTAAATTATCTCTTCTATTTCTCCATACACACAAAAAAAATACATGTGCCACTTAACATACTGGAACTTGCCAACTTAACGATCAGCTAGAGACGGAAAACCAGACCCAGATGCTTAACCAGGAGGCCATTTCATCTGCCGGCCCCCAAGAACATGGAGATGGATGTGATGGACGGACTGTGCCCCGTCTGTACCTTCATTCACCACCATTCCATAGCCCTTGTTCAAGCCCAGATACGCTGCACATTTCTTGCCAACAACCATTAGATGTCCAAGAAGACTTTCTTTTTTTTTTATTAATTATTTTTTTTTTATTTATTTATTTTTGTATGTGTATGAGTGTACTGTCTGCATGTAGGTTTGTGCACCTGTGTCGTGCAATGCCGCGGAATTCAGAAGAGGGTGTCGGATTCCCCTGGAGCTGGAGTTCTCCTGGTATTGGAGTTTCAGACGGTTCTCAGCCGCCATGTGGGTGCTGGGGATCGAACCTGGGTCCTCTGTAAGAGTGGTCGGCGCTCTTAACCGCTAGGCCATCTCTCCAGCCCCCCAAGAAGACTTTCATTGACCTCTTCTGCAGCAGAAATCTGGGCTATGTGTTTCTTGAGTATCACCAGAAAATGTGTTGGTGCTTGAGGAGAAATGTCATGGAAAGAAAGACACCGGTCGTCCTCGAAGATGATCTTGGCCGGGATTTCTTTGTGAATGATCTTGCCGAAGATCGTGTCGCCGCCTGGTCGGGCGACCTGAGCCTTGGCGATCTCGTCAGCCATTGCAGCCTCCGTTCCTTCTGGTGCTGCAGCCACGGTGGGGGGGCGGGGGGGGGGGGCGAAGGGGCGGAAGGAACTGCGGGAGAGCCCGGCCAAAAATAAAAATATTTTTAAAACAAGGGAGCAGATGAGAAGATAGGAGGTGAACCTGAGAGGAGTTATGGGGAAGAAGGGGATGAGTATAATCAAAATACATTACATGAATTAATAAAAAAAATACTGCATTAAAAAATCTGGATATCTGAAACATTGTCGTTTTCTCTATTCTTACTCCTCCTATTTGTGTGAAGTGGCATGAAGTGAGTTCAAAATAAAACCACTAGCCAAATAATGAAATGTGATACATTATATTGAGCTACATGAAATTGCTGGATTCAAACATTCTAATCTATAAAATGGCATCTTGTTTAACAGAAATTATAGTGTATGAAACAGCAATGAAAATAAGATTATTTTCAGTTAGATTGGTATGAACTGATTTACATCATAGAGACAACCCTTTATTTCATTGTGAAGATGATGAAGGTTGATAAAAGGAAATCAGGAGACCCTGAGAGCAACCCAGACAAGTAAATGGTTTTCATTACTGAGGGAAATGGAAAATATGAAGTAGTTTGGGAAGTTGAGTTAATGGACGTTGACAATTATTATAGAAGGTGAAAGAGGGAAAGAAGATAGACAAGAACACTGAAGAATAAGTAGATTCAGCAGCGGAAGGGATGTTGCCATTCATTGAGAATTCTTGAAAAGGAACTGGTTAACACTGAATAGAATAAAGCTCATTGTTAGGCATGATGAATTTGAAGTGCATATTTTAATTAAGTACTTGTACATACAGAGCTAAAGCTAGATAGAACCGAAACCTGAGATCCACGTGATCTTTATCACCAACTGATTTACAAGCGCAGAAACTCAAATTAGAAGAAAAGTTTTTACTGTTCTTTCATTCAGCTGAGACTATGTTCATTTTCTGAGAAAAAAACGGTTTAGTACATGAAGATGCTTCAGAATAGAGCTATGCAGTCCTCTTCGCAGGGCAGCCATCCTGCTCTTGGAATCAGCTCCACTCGTGGTCTAATTGTGGAATTTCCCTAACGAGGCATGTGCATTGCATTACCACTCCTTCCCTGGGCAAAGGGGTGGCTTCTGTCTATTAATGAAGTACATCAGAGGTAGATACATGTACTCTAGAGAGTGATAGCTTCCTTTCCATAGTAGGCTCTCAGTGACTTTTAAAGGATATGACCTGACTTCCTTAAGCCTGCAGCTGGAAACCAATTTTATTTAGCAAATTACAGTACACTCAATAAAGGGCTGTTGAATTATGTTAATCTCACAAACATGGAAGATAGTCAAACACTCTAAATATTTATTTTACATTCAGGAAAGACAATTTGAATCACTGTTAGAAATGTGAAAAATAAACAAAAAAAATTTTAATGTGGCCAGAGAGTTGACTCAGGGGTTGTCAGAGGCATGGTCTGCTCTCAAAGAACCTGCTTTATTCCTAGCACCCACTTGGCAGACAATTGTCTGTAACTCCAGTTCCTGGGGAATCTGACAACCTCTTTTGAACTCCTTGGGCATTGCATGACATGGGACAGCTCCTTCACCTTCCACCAGGCAACCCCATGGCAAATTAATTCCTATTGAGTAGCCTCAGATCCCAGACTCACAGTTCTTGTCCTGTAGGTTAAGCAGAAATTTTGTGGTGTGAGTTAGCTTTTGCTCCCCCTCTCACTTCCTTAAGTTATGCAAAGAATTTACTGCATAATCTCTGTTTATAGTATAGGGTGCTTTCTGATTTTCTCATTGTATTTTAACTGACAAGGTATTATTTAGCACTTTAATGGGTACAGATGAATGGAAACAGACCAGTTTAAGTAAAGCAGGGCTCCTGGTGCTCTGTAATGATAAATCATACTGAGAGTATTTCTTTAGTTCACTTTAAAGATAATGTTTTGAGGGCTGGAGAGATGGCCTAGCGGTTAAGAGCACCGACCGCTCTTGCAGAGGACCCGGGTTCGATCCCCAGCACCCACATGGTGGCCAAGAACCATCTGAAACTCCAATTCCAGGAGAACTCCAGTTCCAGGGGAATCCGACACCCTCTTCTGACCTCCGCGGCATTGCACGACACGGGTGCACAGACTTGCATGCAGACAGTACATTCGTACACATACAGAAAAAAAAAAAAAAAGATAATATTTTGAAACAGAACAAGATGGACTGTGAAGACCTTAGAAGTATCACTTCATGATACAAAAGAAAAGAACCAGGGTGGTAGCTATTAGAATTATCTTGACTTCTGAGGAAGGATCAGACTCACTTCATATGGAGGTATAGTAAGTATTGAGGAGGGTCAGATTATAAGTGAACAAAAGAAAAATCTTCCAGGGAATTAGAATCAATAGGCTGCCTCATGAAATTTTGAATTACTATTCAAAAGTTGCAGGTTCATTTTTAACTGAGCTCTATAATAGTGTGGAGTTGGGCTAGATGAAATATAACATCTTTTCCAAATTGAAAAGTCTGTGGTCTCTGCAACCAGGCCAGCTGTAGCTGAATGAGAATACTGTATCCCTGAATCAAGAAGGTCTAATTTTTCCTCAGTTTAAAGATACTCATTTAAGCCAATGAAACTCAAGGCTATCAACTCATTTCCAAAGCGACTCATGGCTGGCAATTTGCATTTGCAAGAAGACTAAGATATGGCTCATTTTACACCATGTTCCTCTCAAAAAAGGCTCTGTTAATTTGTGCTATGTTATCTGAGTGAAAATTATCAAGAAGGCTGCTATTTCAATAGGACTGGTACTTGCCCATCTGGGTAGATCCATATCACAACAGTTCTCTGACAGACACATTTTGTTATAAAAAATAAATCTTATTTTACCTCTTCAGATTTTTTTCACCTCACTTTCTCCTTGATTTTTAGCCCAAGTCTTTTGAAAACCTTCCAGTTTTGACATCAATCCAATTGCTGAGATCTGTAACATAAAATGAAGAAAGACACATGAAAAGAACAGTATTAGCCATGTAAACATACTCCTGTCACGTTTATAAGGCAATCAAAGAAAATATCCACACAGACCCAAGATATACAGTACTGCATGTCTAACAATCATCTGATAAAGGAATAAATCTTTCATGGATCAATTAATTATATGTATATTTTCATGGACTAATTGACTATATATTTTGTAAATATAACTATAACTCAGATATTATTTCATTGATATATATTATATATATATTATATATATATATATATATACATATAGTTTGTTTGTTTGTTGAGACAGAGTCTCCCTGTAACCCCAGTTGTCCTGAGCACACTCTCTAGACCACGAGGGCCTTAATCTCACAGAAATCTTCCTGCCTTTGCCACCTGAGTGCTGGCAATTAAAGATGTGCTATATATATATATATATTTTTTTTTTTTGGTCTTTTTGAGACAGGGTCTCCCTGTAGCCCCAGCTGTCCTGGAACTCACTCTGTAGACCAGGTTGGCCTTGAACTCACAAAGATCTGCCTGCCTCTGCCTCCCAAGTGCTAGGATTAAAGGCATGCACCACCACGCCCGGCATGTTTTTAATGACCTAAATTAAAATATTAATTTTATTTTGTGTGTATGAGGATTTTGCCTTCATGTACATGAATGCACCACAAGTGCAATGCCCAAAAAAATCCATGAAAAGGGTTGGATTTCCTGGAACTGGAGTTAGAGAAGGTTGTTAGCCACCATGTGGATGAACCTAAGTGGGATACTCTGCAAGAGCATCCAATGTACTTAAACCCTGAACCATCTCTCTAGGACCTGGTTTAAACTTTTTAAATTATTCCTTACATATCAATTATAATGAATATACCTATTCACATCTATTTTTTCCTTCATCTGTTTATTAGGTCTTTTTTGGGTCACAGTATTTTCCTATGCTCTATGTAGAAACTTTTTTCCAATTTTCTAATTTAACACACTAAGATTTCACTGAACTTACAAGTCTCCAATTAACCATTTCAGATTAAATTTTGATGAGCTGTTCTTAGGAAGGTTAATTAATAATCTGATGATAGCCATGGTAATGACTATATCATGTATCCTTATGATGCAATGGGCCAGCTCAAGCACTGGTTCCTGTAAAAACTAAGGAGAAAGAATGCAGACACTAGTATGTGCTCTCCCAAAACTCTACTTGTCTCATATTGGCTCTCCGTGTATCTGAGAACATCCCATGACCAGTTGCTAAGGAGTACAGGCCAGAATCTGAATAGTGTGACTACTCCTTCATCTCAGACCCCCCCTACCTGTGCTCCAATTGCCACAACAGACCAAAAGGTCTAAATAATCCACAATTATCATTTGCTGATCAACTTTGCCTTTCTAGGTACTGTATTTTATTTGTACATCGATGAATCTTTCTTCTTCCAGGCCCCAAACTTAATAGAAATGCAAATCTCTGAAAAAAATTTCTGTTCTTGAATTGAGGTATTAACTGTTTATGTCCAACTTAAAATATCAAAATTTAAACATACCAGATTACACACTGCCCACAGAGAGATTTTTTTGCTTTTTATTTTATGTGTATGAGTGTTTGGCCTGCATGTATGTGAGTGCACCCGTGTCTTGTAAAACTGATGGAGGCTAGAAGAGGATGTCAGATCCTGTGGAACTGGAGTTACACAAAGTTGTCAGCAACTACATGGGTCCAGGTAATTGAACCAAGTGTCCTGCAAGTAGAACCAGTGCTCTGAACCACTGGGCCATCTATCCAGCCCCCTTGATAGATATTTGGCAAGCATAATTCAGCAATGTGGCCACAGAAATTATAAATACTGGTCAAACTCGGAGATTGATTCATCATAACCTCCTGCTTTCAGTCTTTTGTGGCCCCTACTCCTCTGTACAAAAATCAACTCCAAGTGGATCAAAGTTCTCAACGTGAAGCTTGAAACCCTGAAGGTGATAGAAGAAAAAGTTGGCAACAACCTACACAACATAGGCATAAAAAATATTTTCTAAATCAGACAGCAGCTGCACAGGAAATAAGGGCAACAGCCAACAAATGGGACCTCATAAAATTCAAAAGCTTCTGTACAGCTAAAGAAACAATCAAGGAGGTGAAAAGAAAACCCACAGAGTGGGAGGAAATCTTTACCAGTGATACATCTGACAGAGCATTAACATCAAGAATATATAAACTCAAAAAACAAAGAAATAAGAAGACAAATGACCTATTCAAAAGATGGAGTAAAGAACTGAACAAAGACTTCGCCAGTGAAGAACTAAAGATGGCTGAGAATCATCTTAAAAAGTGTTCAACATCATTAATAATTAAGGAAATGCAATTTAAAACCACTCTCAGATATCATCTCACTCCAATATGACTAGCTAAGATCAAGAAAACAAAAGACAACAGATGCTAGCGAGGTTGTGGGGAAAGGGGAACACTCATCCACTGCTGGTGGGAATGTAAACTTGTACAACCACTATGGAAAGCAGTGTGGAGCACCCTTAAAAGACTCAGAATGAGCCTATCACCTGACCCAGTTATACCACTCCTGGGTATATACCCAAAGGACTCATCCTACCACAAAGATACATGCATATCCATGTTTATTGCAGCTCTCTTTCACAATAGCGAAGAGCTGGAACCAGCCCAAATGTCCCTCAACAGATGAATGGATGACAAAAATGTGGTACATCTACACAATGGAATATTATTCAGCGGTAAAGAAAGACAGCATTATGAACTTTGCAGGTAAATGGATGGACTCAAAGCCATTATGCTGAGTGAAGCAACACAGTCCCAGAAAAATAAATGATGAATGGTTTCCCTCATTTGTGGATGCTAACACAAAACCCCCCAGATGAAAGGCAAGCTGAACAACATTATTTTTATATATTTCTGTTTATCTGAAAGCAACTATGTTGTTATAATGTGAATCTCTCAATGGGCTCTAGAATCCACCCACCACTTATTTTCAGACTCTGTAATTACTGTATATGGGTGGAGAGTATGTATCCATATTTTGGAGTAATATAAAATTAATGAAGGAAAATGTGAATTCCTAAGCATAAAAAAAAAAGACTGAGAAAAAGATGGAGGACAGTTATGGCAGAATGCAAGATCTGGGCTGAGGTGGGGGGGGGGAAGGGAAAGGGGAATATGCATGAACTGAATTGAAAAATGATGTATGAAATACACAAAACATCAGTAAAAGCATATAAAAAATAAAGTATGAGTGTTATTTACATAAGAAATGGCCCTTACAGTCTAGAGCTACTTTGGTGCTCCCATATTCTGGGGGAAGAACTTTGTCTCTAACTTCACAGTAGCTCATTTAATCTCCCCACCCTTTCCCGTAGAACCTGATCCCACATCTATTGCTATTTCTTGCAATACTTTTCCTTGAGATTTTTCTGGAAACATAATGCCACCTTTGGCTACAGTTTCAGCTGCACACCTTTCAACCAATACTGGGTCAAACAGCAGAAGAAATTTCCTAAATGTTTGTCCTGCCAGGACTGCTCCCCGGCTCCCCCTGCAAGGAGAGAGTTACAGACCACCTAGGAGATGTGAGAAGTCCCTAGAAATGTTTTCTTAGTCTTTACTTCTAAGGGGAACTGATCTAATTTTTTTCTAGTTAAACATAGTTCTAAGAATCTATATGAATGTTTCTCCTCAAACTTTTGTAACAATTAGATACTTTATCTTACTGAAAATAAGTAAATACTATTAGCTCATTTTTTTTCCCTCAAAGAGGCTCTTTACAGAAAATGTCACAATAGTAGGTATTAACCGAGAGATTATTTGATGTGAAATTTCCCTTTTGCTTTATTTCTTAGATTCCAAGTTATGCAAACATTGACATGAAAATCACTGGTTCCATAAATAAATACCCAAACAAAATGAGTACATTTTAAACAATGAAGACTACGTACAAGTTTGGTCTTCCAGAAAGTGCTTTAAAGTACTATGGATTTTTCCACTCATACAAGACTTACTGTGAGTGACCTTTTTATATCTGCCATCCATGTGAATGTCTTCCCTACAATACAGAGGCTCCAAAATGTTGCTACTAAGATTTCTCAAGAATCTTCTCCCTCTGCCTCTGAGTATAAGCTATAATAAATCCAAAGTGGATTTCATTTCAGCCAAAGCTACATTTGCCTGGGGCTCCTTAGTTTGTATATCTTTGCCTGCATTGATGGGACCTTGGTAGCTGAGGACTGATGTAGAGGAGGTTCACACTATTCCAATTCCAGCTGGGCTTCTGAGCATAAGCCCAGCTTATTTTAGCCATCTCTCTTGTGGTGATGGGGATAGGGAGGCTGGACTGCTGGCAAAGTCCCCTGGGGTCAGTTCACCCTGGGCTCAGGAGACTGCTGTTGAAAACTGGGCAACGTCACTAAGCTCTAGTTTTCTCATCCTTCAATAATTCTTTACAACTACAGCTTATTGCATAAATGTCCCAGCAAAGCCTAGATACTGGGCGGGGGAGGGAGGGATAGGAAATCATTGCATAACAGACAGTTTTCTGTGACATATTTCCTCAATCTCTTTTTGTAAATGTGAACTTTTGCATTTTGCGTTTCTGGAAAAGGTGACCCACCTGGATTTCTAGAGTAAACCATGTCAGAGCCTCATCAGGTTAGAAGCTGAGGGTGGAGAGGTAATGGTGTTTGTATTCCACTGGCACAGATGCTCTCAGCTTTAAAACAACTCCTATTTCTTAATCCCTCTCCTCAGATTCCTGCCAAGCTCTCTGGAAATCTGAGTTTTGGACACCCTCCAACACCACATCTCATCCATATGCCTGCCACAGAGGAAGACGTTCCGCAGGCTCTTTCCTTCATTCCATGAATGATTCATGTGTTAAAATCTTAAATACTAGCTTACCGAATGAAGGACCTAATAGCTTGAAAACGTGATCCACCATCAAGGAAATGCACTGTTTTAGGTATATGCTTCTGCCATTGACTGTTTATTCAGAAAATATGATAGTATTCCTCCAACCTCCTCCTCTTTTTGTAGTGAGATCAAACACAAAGCTTTATGAATGCTAGACAAGTACTTTAGCACTGAGCTACATCCCCAGACCACTGTATACCCTCTTTCAGAGAATCTTCTCTGAGATGCACATAAGAATGTGTGAATACTTAATAAGAATAACTCAGCTCAGGATGAAGAGGAAGAAATTAACCTTTGTCAACAGTAGTATGTTAAAGTTTACACTAATGGAGTGCTAAGCAATATTATAAACCAAATGCCTACAAGGAGAGGTTGGCATAAGTGGGAGTGGTTAGCTCAAAGAGGACATTTGGCCCTCCCTAGCCACAGGTTTCACATTTACACATTTGATCAAATGCAGGTTAAAAATATTCAGGAAAAATTAATGTGTATATTTTGAGTACGTACAAGCTTTTTTTCCCTGCCATTATTCCTGGATAGAAACACCATTACAACTGTTTGCATAGCATCTACATTGTGTTAGATCTTTCAGATAATCTGGAAATGATTTAAAGCATTTGAGAAGATGTAGGTAATTTTAGATAACAGAGTTGAAAATCTGTAGGTTTGGGTACATGGGAGAGTCCTGGAGCCAATCAACATGGGTGGTGAGGAACAAGATCATGTTCAAGCCAATAACCGCAGTTCCTACTCAGCTGCCATTCAATGGTGTTTTGTTTAGGTGTGTGTATTTGCGTGTATGTGTGTGTGTGTGTGTGTGTGTGTGTGTGTGTGGTGTATATATGCATACATGCTAATATATGTAAAAGTAAGTACATGGGTGTGTGATTGTATCCATGTGTGTACATTCTTGTAGAAGCCAGAAGTTGACATTGAATGTCTTCCTCTATCACTCTCAACCTTTTATTTTTTTGTAAGCTAAGGTCTCTAACTGTGCTTCCTGATTCAGCTAGGATGGCTGGCTAGGGTGCTCCACAGATTGACCTGTCTGCACCCCTCCACCGCTGGGGATGCATTCTGCCCTGCTTGGATTCTACATGGGTGCTGGGATCCCAACTCAGGTCCTCATTCTTCTGCTGCAAGCACTTTCTCTACTCTACATTCACTCTATCTTCCCTCTCCCACGTACTCAGCACTCAGAACCAGTATTGCCAGAACTTTGGGTAATTCTACCTCTGCCTCCTGACTGCTGAGATTATAGACATGCACAACCACTGACTGCTGAGATTATAGACATGCACAATCACTGACTGCTGAGATTATAGACATGTACAACCACTGACTGCTGAGATTATAGACATGCATAACCACAACTGGCCACAAATTTTTATTCCTATGTGAAATATCCTAACTCTAAACATTGGCAAATAATTGGGATAAATATAAACACTACCTAAGCCAAATACAGCTGCAGACTAGATTTGGCCTGTATTCTCAAATTTTTAGTCTTTTACCTACTTCTTATTTCGTTTAAAAGTATTCTAAAAAGTTTGACATGGAATAGCATGAAACTATATGAATAAAACTTTATGGAACTTTATAAAACTATAAATAGTCAAGAAAACAATTTTACTTTAAAGACTAGAAAACTAGCCTACAGAGAATTATGAGTGAAAATCTTGCTCAGCCATCTCCTACCTATGGAACTATAGCATATTATCTGAATTCTCTAAGCCAGTTTGTGAAATAATAACAATGCTCCTTCCATGTGATTATTGCAAGAAGATACTAACACGCAGTTGAAGAACTTTCTCATAAGCCCTGTGTGTGCTGACCCTATTCTATTCTGCCTGTGGATGCACGTTGCAGAACCCCTGCCAGCTAGCAAAACCCAGACAGAGAACGTTGCTGCTTGAAGCGAAGAATTTAAGATTTTTCTTTTGGTCTGATTGGACCAACTGAAATTATGCATCTGTCCCCAAACCAACAAGAAGACACCAGGAGGTCACCGTATATAGGTGATGGACTTGGGGATTCTTCATTCATCTTTCTTTTCTTTTCTTTTCTTTTTTATTGATGCTTTGTGTATTTCATTCATCATTTTCCAATTCAGTTCAGGCATATTTTCCCTTCCCATCTTTCTTTACTTGAGAGGAAGCTGCACAAAATAAAGATTCTGGTAAGAAGGGAAAAAGAGGAAATAGAAGCTAGCTTGTCTAAGATTTCAGAAAGATAAGTTATGTGGATTTCTAAGTGAGCAAGTCATGTTTATCCTCCTCCAATCAACACATGATCCATGCTTTTTGCAGGCCTCTGCGCTTTTCCTTAATAGAACTAATTATGCATAAATATTATCAAATAATTCTTATTAACTAATTACAAATTACTCATATAAAGAGTGATTCGATTTACATCAAGTGAGGAGATTTTAAAGTCAAATCCATGCATAACAAGATGTATTGATTTAACTTTCAGGGTTATCATTCACTATTCTTAGTAAAACTGGACTGTTCTTCCAAGCTTAAAAATGCAGTATGTGCCCTTTGTGGCTTACAGTGCTTTTTTTTTTTTAACTGCCTCCTCTCTAAAATGATTTCCTTAGTCCTAAGACCTTACCTTCATAGCTGGGAGCAAGCTCAAAGATTCATTTGGATTATATGAATGTGTCATGCTGTTTTTCTTTTTAAATCTCTTTTTAAAAGAGGCTCTTTTTTATTTTTTTAATGTGCATGAGTGTATTGTCTGCATGTAAGTAGGTGCACCCGTGTCATGCAATGCTACGGAGGTCAGAAGAGGGTGTCATATTCCCCTGGAACTGGAGTCAAAGATGGTTCTTAGCCACCATGTGGGTACTGGGATTCGAACCCAGGTCCTCTGCAAGAGCATTTGGTGCTCTTAACGACCAAGCCATCTCTCCAGCCCCTAAAAGAGGCTCTTTTAAAAACCTCTCCCAGTTTTGTCCTATTCCCTTACTGCTTCTGTGGTCTCATGTATGTCAGTCAGACACAGGACCTTGGTTTTCTTATGTGTAAAACCTAGCTAATTATAGAATTTACTTTGTAGGATTGGTTTGTTGATAAGAGATATAAGAACTAAAACTACAGCTATTGTGTAATAAGGGCTCAATACATATAACTAATGTTATCCATCTTTTCAAAATACTTCCATTTGCCCCATTAAGAATCCATATATCTGATTTATTTAAAACAACCTCTTAAACATCCCATACTCTTTGATCCTAATTTAACAAGGTCCAGATTAGCAATTCTCTATAATAGCCTCAATCTCTCATAACCGTATTGCACAAATATTGTATTAATCCCTAAGAAAGACAGACAATTCAGAAAACGATATAAGTATTTGGTTTTTCGATTAATTTTTTGAGTTACCATAAAAATCAATGGGTTTTATTAGGACATTTTCATAATATATATATATATATATATATATATATATATATATATTTATTTGTAGCTTGCCCATATATTGCCCCACCAACACTGCTCTCCCTCCTACCTTCCTACCTACACCCTCTAACTGGTCCCCTTCCTTCTCCCAAATTATCCCCTTTGCTTTCAAGTCACACAAGCACATAAGTGTAAGTACACATTGGTTTAAACTTCTTCCTCCTCTCCCTCTCCTCCCTTAGGATAACACTTGCTTCTATGAAATGTTTAATATGCATTGAGGGTTGCAAAAAGCATTAAAACTTATTCATGATAAAATGTACTCTTCAAGGTAACCACTCTTCAGTTTGTAAAGCACCATCTAAAGCCCTCCGCAAGACCCAGGAAGCAGATGTTAATATGAAATGAGTGACCTGACAAGTCCCAGATCGTGTCAGTAGTACACCAGAGGTGGGAACCCGAACGCTCATGTTCCTTCGGGACTGCACTGCTCAAAAGCACTTCCTCTCTGAGTTCTTGTCCTGCTGCCAGAGGAGTTCATTCTGTTTCTACTATGGGAGTTCATTTCTCACTTCAATACCATGTAAATGACTTCATGAGTTTCTCAAAAGTAAGAGTAATAATTACAACTCTGTCATTTCAACAAGAGGAGATTTATTACTTTTCTTCAAAGAGCATTTGTTATGAGGATACTTCCCGCATAGCAGAGATAAGAAGGGCCCATCTCTGGGTCTAGTAGACCATGGTCTACTAGATACTGGCTTTTTCCTGGCACTGTCATTTCATCACCAGAAACCAGATTTTGACTCCTATTGTCAAGAACGCCACCATACAATAGTGTTGTTGAGCCATTGCTTTCTCCATAATACATGGATCTCCAGGAGGATGGCAGGGCACTCAGATATCTAGTCTGACTTCTCTCATCCAGCCTTGAGTCAACCTCAGGTCCATACCCTTTTTGTACTGCTGTACCTACAAAGACATCTTTTCGTAAACTGTTCCCTGAACACTTTTCTTAATACTGTGTGACTGTTGAGGGCCTCCCTGTAAGTATTTTAGGATGGGGAGAGAAAACAGTGGGTGCTTCACAAGCTCTATTATTTTTGCAGAGCTGGAAATCTGAAATCAAAACAACATCATGTTCCTCCTTTATTGTTCAATCCAGGCTTGTTGTATAACTTCTCTTTTATTTACTAGACCTCATGAAAAAAGTAATGAAATCAATCTTTACCCAGCTCTGGGATTTACATCCACCCTTGCAAAAGTGGTATCATAAGACCCTTGACTGCTAAGAAGTAAATAATCCATGTGGACACCCCAAGCTATGTGTCTCTCAGGCCTTAGTGTTACATAAGACCTACCTGCAAAGCTTGTGGAAAGTGCTCGTTCTCTGTCCCATCCCAGAATCCCTGATTTGGATCTGAGGCAGGGCCAACTCCATCTTGAGGATTCTGTGTAGGGTTGGGCTTAGGGGAGGCCATCTGGTTGGAACAGGAAGCTGGGAGGTTTGCCATGAGGCTGTGTTTGCAAAGCAAGCACACTCATTTTAACTTAGTGTGTATGTGACAGATCAGTATCAATATTAAAGTTTCCTAAAGTTGTACTCACACTTTATATGAGTGATTAAATTGCCTATATTAAAAGGAGGATTTTTATTTGGGACAGGGGCAGGTGATGGGAATTGGGGTGACATCTGCCATTAGAACTACCACTAAATAGAATCCAGGCATCTGGTCTTTTTAGCCATCTCCATAGAATAGCCTGGTTAATTCATTAATTCATTCATTCAAGGAAAGATTTGTTGAGTTAGGAGTATGTGCCAGGAAGTGTTCTAGGTATGTTTTGAGACACAGTAATAATAACAAATAACAAGAATAAAACCAAGTGAAGAGTCCTTCCAAAGGGATTATATTTTAGTGAGTCAATTAAAAATAAACATAGTATATATCAGAAAATTATATAGTATGTTAAAAATTGTTGTTAATCTTAGAGAAAAATGCTCTTGGGGAACAGCACTTGCCTTAATGAGATGCTTCTTTGATACAAATTTAGATAGTTACTAGGGCATTCCCCTAGGAGGCCAACTTAGTAATACTAGATACAAGCTAGATGTGCCTCTCCAGACTTAAAAAATGACAAATGCCAAGCTTGTGTGGATTTGGAGGGGGAGATGTGTATATTTTCAAGCAAGTTTACATTCAAACACCTTATGGACTATTATCAAATCTCACATGGGTGTCTTTAGATTTTCCTATAAAGTATCCTATACACCATGCACTGCTGCCTTTCCAAGGAGTTCAGTTTTTTTAAAATTTATGAAGGGGTGTATCATTGTGAACTGAATGAATTTCATTACTAAACACTTATACGATCAACAGCACCACATTACACAAATCAACAAAACTATGAAATGGCTCAATGAGTCATGTTTCCCCATGTAGAGAATGGCACTATTCACTTAGAAAGCTAAAGAGAGATGAAATGATGTACACTAATTCCCTCCCTTAATTTAATCACACCAAATGTCAGGACAATGTCACTCAAAACCCCTTAACAATTTTTAAACAAATGATCCCTGTAGTGGAAAAATAGTTAAATTAGCATTGCTAACAAATTTAATTTAGAACTGAAATATTAAATGAACCTATTCTATGCCATTTATTTTTTAAACTGTGCTGGAAAATACCTGAGGACCTCTCAGACAGATCCTTCACTCTGTCCATCAGTGCAGGAGTTTGAATTTGGTCAACTCCACTTGATAATAGGAAAGATTCCATTATCACTATGTATGTTTCTCTATAGCCTTCCTTTTTGAAGATTCCAGGCCCAATTTATCAACACCAGAAACTTACTTAGCATGGTTGCAAAATCTATATATATTTTTTCCAGCGTTAATGTGAGTCATCATAGCTTATCTCCTTAACCATATGTGCTAGAGCGAAGGACAGACAGTTATTTTAATATTCCTGGCCTAGAATCCTTCCCACAACAAACACATTTGATGCTCATACATGGTCCCTTTCTTGCCGACACTCACGCCTGTCAAAATGGCATGGTGCCTACTCAACATATGGACTGCTAGCTTTTCTCACTGGGGCACAGTTGCCAAAGAAAGATGGGTTAAGCTGGGCACCCTGCACAGTGGAACAGGTGACAGCTCTCCCAGCCCACATCATGTGGCTGAAAATCCTCTCGACACATACCACTCCCTACCCTCTCTTTCACAAGAATATGGAAAGGAGAGCGATCATAACAGTATCCCCCTACTTTCAGATTCCACTTAGTATCTTTGCTCTCAATACCTTTTATTCATTATAGGAAATCTATCCTCTGCCAAAACACACTAGAATTTAAAAATCATTTGGAAGCACATAGTTGTAAGTTAAGTAGATAGCCAGCAAAAGTTTTAGCTATGTTTATGTGCATGTGTGTGAGCACATTCACATATGCACACACATACATTTAGACACAAGAAATTTGTACTGTTTCTATCCTGGCTTCTCATTTTCCACCTTAAGTATATCAGAGCTTGTTAGCCTCAGCAGCACTAAGGGTTGAAGATAAAACCCAGTCATTGTTTAAGTCTTTCACAAATAGAACTGTTTCATTACGTTAATCCAATGAATCATTTCCTCCCTAATCAGGCTACATCCTGTTTGGTTTGCAATTTCTACGTTAAAATTTCCAAATCAATTTTTATTTGTCCAAATGAGTTTATTTTGGCAATAGCAGAAATGTATTCAGTTTTCCCAAACAAAGCCTTCTCTTTTGAATCTTGAGTCATCATTCTACAGGAAACCCAAATAAGGTGTTTGGTCCAGTCTGACTATCAGCACAAACTAGTCTATTCAAATTAAAGATATCACAGTTAGTATGTGGCCTGAGTTCAGGGGCCATAGATATGTCAACTAATAGTCATCAATGCTTGTTCTATGTTGAAAAAGCTTTAGTGCAAGAATTTAAATTAACCATGACCATAGTTCTGAAATGTGGGAGCTGTCATTGTGTAAATTTTAGAGATGGTGAGGAAATCTTATCAATAGTCTCTGCATGGAAGTCAGCTAGCACTTATCTTTAATAATAACAGTAATTGACATTCCTTAACATCTTACCATGCACTGTTCTAAAGGTAAAGTTACCTCCTACAAAGCCCGAGGACCTGAGTCCAATTCCCAGGATCTACATAGTATAAGGAGATAATAACCTCTCATAAGTTGTTCTGTAAGTTGACTTCCACATGCTCACCTTGGCATCTGTGCCCTGCATGGATACAATCAATAAATAAATAAGTAAATAAATTAATAGGAAAAGAGTAAAACTCTATGCATGTCAGTTTCTCTTCACACTCTTAAGGAATCTCAATATTCAAATACTCTGTGGAACAAACTCAATGAGAAGTGAGCTGATTTATCTAAGGCCACCACCTTGCAGGTCAGTTTTATTCTAGAACTACCCTTCTTGAGCATTGACCTTTTATATTACGTGACTTTGACATGCATTTTGATCTCCTTTCTAGGCGTAGGCCTTGTTCATGCCATGAGATCTCACCTCCTTAGTCAAGCACTGCCTCATACAGCAGCTCTGATCAGAGTCCAGCAGCTCTCCATTTCCAAAAGATGAAATACTCAGTATTTCAGATTTTTGATTTTTTATTTGTTTAGGTATTTTGAGAGCAGGGTCTCCCTTTTGTACCGCTGTCTTAGAGCTTCATTCTGTCAGACCAGGCTTGGCCTTGACTCACAAGAATCGTCTGTCCTGCCTCCTGGCTTTTTTTTTTTTTTTTTTTGGTATCTTAAAACTCAGATTCTTAATTCAATGTTCAGGATCCTAACTATATTCTGGGTTCTACCAAGCCTTTCAGTCTGAATCTCCCATCAAGATTATATATGCTCTATTCTTGACTGCCTTTACATAACTTTTCCCATATTTACTTTTGTTCTGACTCGGAGATGCCCTTGCTTTTTGTACTACATGAATAAAGCTTACACATCAAGCTCTTGAAACTTCTACTTCCAGTCTGTGCACTTCCACTCGTCATGTTGCCTCACAATCTCTTCAACCACCACATATTGTTTCCCAAGGTACCACTTGTCACCATGCTCACAGTACATGTGTGCTATACTGTTTTCAGGCAAGTGTGTATAATTACTCAATAAGAATGGATCATGTCTCATATTTCCATAGAATTCCATTATACCTATAATATATATGGAGTGATCACTTCTTTGTCACTCTCCAATAATTTCTCTCCCCTCCTCATCACTACATCCCTGTATTTTTTCACTCATTGTGAGTGATTCTTAAGAGTTGAGCTGTGTAAATCCCCAATAGCCAGTACCAGCTATGTGCATCATTCTGAAAGATCAATGTCAATGGGAAAAAAGTATTCCACTCTACTTCCCAAAGACAAATTCTTTCCAAATATCTGTGTTACAAAAGAGCAGTATTTTCAATTCTTAATAGTTTAATTATGTAAGTCAAGAAAAGGAAGGCTGTTAAACTTATTTCAGTTTTAAACAGACTACCTGTCATTTACACAAAATGGCAACCAGCATGGCTGCAAACTGACAAGATTGTGTGTTCAGTTGTTCAATTTTTAATAAAATGACTTGCCACTTGAGCTAATATAGAGTCCATTCAATTGTGTTTGTGAGAAAAATGATAGTATTCCAGGGATAGCTTTTCTGCAATATTAACAAGAGCCCAGAAAACTGACTAGTTGACTTCTCAGGCTTTCAACTCTTTGATTCTGGGAATCCAGAATCTTTTGCCTGTCTACCCCCACTGTGGTCTCATTCTCTCTCCCACACTTTGGAAGGTCTCCAAGTGTAAAACGGTGCAACATATGCAGCCTGCAAGCAGGGCAGGCATAAGAAACACCATAAGGATACACAAGCAAATTTCAACTGTGGAATGCTGGGAAACAATCATAGGCAATGCACCAACTTGGCATAAAACAATCAGAGGGTGAGGTGGCTCTTTTTGAGCAAAAGCATCATACTGGCAGAGATGCAAGGAAGACCACAAAGAGAAATATTGTACCCAGCAGTTGACGCTGCCAGCCAAGAGTGAGCTATAGAGGTTTTTGCACAGAAAAAGCCCCAAATTACTTTCTTCCCATTCTTATCCACTTGCCCAGAAACAACTGTTCTTGCTGCAGCCCCTTTGACTATGACTGCATTATGTTTTTTCTTCCCAGGCCCTTTCTCTTGCTTATCCTTAAGAGTGCATGTCAAAGATCAAGGCTTCAACAAAACTTTCCCTGAGCACCCACAGGAGTAGTTACCAGCACCCTTTTGTGCAGTTCCTCAGTATTTTATAGTACTTACATTTCGATCTTATATTTGCTTGCTTCTGTGCTTGTCCTCCTGAATACACAGTGATTTCCTTCAGAGCAGAGACCCTGTCATTTTCCTTCACTTCCATATCCCCAAGTGACCATTAGTGTTACCTGTGCGTAGGGAATTAATGTAATTAACCATTTCCATCATTCATTTGCTCATTCATATATATCAAATGTTTTCAATGTGTATTATTCTAGACATTTAAGCAAGCAACCAGCAAACAACAGACACTCTTCCATCATAGAATATGGGGAGAAGACAACTAAGCTGCTGCTGACAGTGCATGATAAATAATGCAATGCAAGGGGATGAGGAGGAATTGAGAAAGGTTTTTAAATAGCTTAGCTAGAAGTGACCTCTTTGAGTGGATTTTAAAAACAATACAGAAAAATGCAGAAGCACAAAGGCCTAGAGGTGGCATTCAATGTCTACAAACATCTTCCAGAATATGGCAAAAACAATACACTATGATTTGCTCAAAGAGACTGAGACAAACAAAACCATTACACTAATTTATAACAAAGACTCGAAGATTCTATGATTGTCTTTCAATATTTAAATTAAGCCAGTGCCCAATATTCATTACATATCAAGGCAGTAAAAAGTGAATGGTGTCCTGCTGTCTGGCTGCCTTTCACATGTGGTTCCTCTTGCTGGTACCTGAGATGGGAGATCTCTGTGCACCCCCAAACCACGAGGGGCATGGGGCCACAAGCAAGCTATATACAACAAACCCACTGCCAACATCATCCTAAATGAAAAAAAAATTAGAAGCATTCCCCTTAAAGGTGGGAACATGGGAAGGCTGCCCCTCCTATTGCCACTCCTCTTCAATATAGTGCTTGAAACACTTACTAGGGCAATAAGGCAAGAAAGGGAAATTAAAGGAGTACTCATCAGAAAAGTGTCCCTTTTTGCAGATGATATGATAGTTTACTTAAGGGATACTAAAAACTCCACCAGAAAACTCCTAGAAAAAATTAAAAGTTTCAGTAAAGAGGCAGGATACAAAATTAACCTAGAGAAATAAGTAGCCTTTCTTTTTTCTTTTTTTAAATTATTTATTTATTTTTTTATGTGTATGAGTGTACTGTCTGCATGTAGGTTTGTGCACCTGTGTCTTGCAATGCTGTGGAGGTCAGAAGAGGGTGTCAGATTCCCCTGGAACTGGAGTTAAAGACGGTTCTCAGCCTCCATGTGGGTGCTGGGGATTGAACCCGAGTCCTCTGCAAGAGCAGTTGGCACTCTTAACCACTAGGCTATCTCTCCAGCCCCATCAGTAGCCTTTCTTTACACCAACAAAAAGCAACTGGAGAAGGATTATAAGGAGACCTTCCCACTCAAAATAGCCTCAAAAAATACCTTGGAACAAACCTAACCACAGACACCAAAGACGTCTACAACAAAAATTTTAAAACCCTGAAGAGGGAGATTGAAGATGACATCAAAAGGTGGAAAGACCTCCCACGCCCATGGATTGGACAAATTAATATAGTAAAAATGTCCATTCTACTCAAATTGCAATCCCAATCAAAATCCCCATGAGCTTCTTCACAGACTTGGAAAAAAATCCTTAAATTCATATGGAAAAACAAAAGACCCCGAATAGCTAAAGCAACCCTGAGCAAAAATAGCAAAACAGGGGGAATTATTTTACCAGACTTCAAGCTATATTACAGAGTTATAGTTATAAAGGCAGCCTGGTACTGGCACCAAAACAGACCCATTGACCAATGGAAGAAAATTGAAGATACAAACTTGAGCTCATACAATTTCAGCCACCTCACAGTCAACAAAAGTGCCAAAACTGCTCAGTGGAGGAAAGATAGCATCTTCAGCAAATTGTGTTGGCAAAACTGAATCAACATTTGTAGAAGAACAAAATTAAAATCCTACCTCTTATCCTGTACAAAAATCTACTGCAAGTGGATCAAAGATCTCAACATGAAACCTGAAACCTTGAAGCTGATAGAAGAAAAAGTTGGCATCATCCTACAAGACATAGGCATAGGAAAAGACTTTCTAAATCAAACAGCAGCTGCACAGGAAATAAGGGCAAGAGCTGACAAATGGGACCTCATAAAACTCAAAAGCTCCTGTACAGTGAAAGAAACAATCAAGGAAGGAAAGAGAATGGTCACAGAATAGGAGGAAACCTTTATCCATGATACATCTGGCAGAACATTAACATCCAGAATATATAGACTACTCAGAAAACAAAGTAAGAAACAAATGAGTCACTCAAAAGATGGAGTAAATAGTTCAACAGAGACTTCACCAGTGAGGAAGTAAAGATGGCTAAGAAACATCTTAAAAAGTGTTCAGCATCATTAATAATTAAGGAAATGCAAATTAAAACCACTCTCAGATATCATCTCACTCCAATATGACTAGCTAAGATCAAGAAAACAAAAGACAACAGATGCTAGAGAGGTTGTGGGGAAAGGGGAACACTCATCCACTGCTGGTGGGATTGTGAACTTGTACAATCACTATGGAAGGCAGTGTGGAGAACCCTTAAAAGACTCAAAATGAGCCTACCACTTGACCCAGTCATACCACTCCTGGGTATATACCCACAAGACTCATCCTACTGCAAAGATACATGCACATCTATGTTTATTGCAGTTCTTTACACAATAGGGAAGAGTTGGAAACAACCCAAATGCCCCTCAACTGATGAGTGGATAACAAAAATCTGGTGTATCTATACAATGGAGTTCTATGCAGTGGTAAAGAAAGATGACATCATGAAATTTCCAGGTAAATGGATGGAACTAGAAGATATACTAGAAGTAACATAGTCTCAGAAAAAAAAAAAGGCAAATGGTTTCCCTCATTTGTGGATGCCAAGACCAAATCCCCAGTTGAAATGCAAGCTGAGTAACATTATTGTTATACTTCTTTTTATCTGAAAGCAACTGTGCTGTTAAGATATGAATTGCTTAAGGAGCCCTAGAATTTACCTACCACTTATTTTCAGACATTGTAACTATGGAATATGGATGGAAGGTATGTATTCATATTTTAGTGTAATATAAAATTAAGGGAAAAATGTGAATGTCAAAACATATTTTAGAATTAACATACAGTTTAATCTAGGAGGTCATAATTTTGATACATATGTGATATTTATATAGACATATTTTGGAGTAACACAAAGAGGAAGGATCAACAACAACATAAGGTCTGGGCCAAAGAACTAACTGATATAGCTAAATTCTGTCCAAAACAACAAGCCTCTGCAGAAAAAAAAAAATCTTTGGAAAGACAGAGAGAAAGTTGCAAGACATGTATGGCAGAGTGCATGAACTAGGGTAGGGTGGGGGGGTAGGGAGAGGGGAATGTATTGGAATTGGACTGAAAGATGATGTATGAAATACACAAAACACCAGCCAGGCATGGTGGCCCACGCCTTTAATCCCAGCACTTGGGAGGCAGCGGCAGGCGGATCTCTGTGAGTTCAAGGCCAGCCTGGTCTACATAGTGAGCTCCAGGACAGCTGGAGCTACAGGGAGACCCTATCTCAAAAAGACCCCCCAAAATCAATAAAAATATATTTTTATTTATTTTTTTATGTGTATGACTGTATTGTCTGCATGTAGGTTGATGCACCCATGTTATGCAATGCCACAGAGGTCAGAAGATGGTGTCGGATTCCCATGGAACTGGAGCTAAAGACGGTTCTCAGCCGCTATGTGGGTGCTGTCGGCACTCTTAACCACTAGGCCATCTCTCCAGCCCCAATAAAATATTTTTAAAAAGTGAATAGTAAACTGCCTTGAGAAAGGCTCTAATTTCCTCAAAGACAAATATTTTTAGTCCTAAGTGTTAATTCCTTTAGGTTCAGCCACAAGAAGTAGGAAAGTCATAGTCTTCTCAAGCAGATCTACTTCTGGATGTGATTTTAGCATAGTTTGACTGACAGGTCTTCCTTCTAATGGGATTTTCCTACTTCCCAATTCACAAAGGACTGCCCTTCCTCTTCCCATTTGTACAGACTCTTGGTCTCCTTCCCCACAGCTCTACTTCTCATCCCATTCCCCAGATTTATGCACTACCTGCTTTTTCACCACAGGGCAGATGCACTTGCTAACTGCACTGAATGCCTTGCTAACTGCACTGAGCAGGACATTTTCAAGGACAAAGCTGCTCTCTGGGAGAAGGGAGTCCCTGGTTTTACTCCTCTACTTGAGAGTTCTTGGGCCTGTTCTTTTAAGTTTTTATTTCTGAGGCATATCTACAATTTTATATGCAAAATTCATGAGAAAATAGTCAATTTCACTTGGTAAAGGCCCCTTATTCAAAATGATTTCCTATAAGCAGGAAAATTTTGAAAGAAATTTTCCTTTAATACTTTAATACCATAATTATACAATAACTAGGGTTTTAATTTAGTGTCATTTTATAAATATGTATATTTTCCCTCAAAGTCTACAGTTTTTATCAAGTTCTCAAGAAAATTAACTATATTTGCAAATTTTAATTTAATTTTAATTTCCAGATGGCAAAAAATGACTTTTGAAATTATATCTAAGCATGAAAGGTAATTTAATCTGTGTATAAAATATAGACAGTGTGTAAAATGACATTAATTAGCATTATCTTCAAAGGTAGGTCTGAGGCCTGTGTAATTTGTAAATGCAGAGCAGAGAAAAAAATACACATTGTTATTTCTGAATGTGCATTTTTTAGTGAAATGGAGAAAAATCTTAGTTGCATATGATCTATACAGAGTACTATAACTTATGCCTTTGACTTATAAGACCTTACCAGATAACTAAAAATGACTACATATATTGACAGAGATGTAAAATGTAAGATGTATCCTTTAACTATATAATTTCAAATGCTAAAAGTACAAAGTAACTGTTGCATTACACTGAGGCTTGTGGACCTATTTTCTGTTCCTCTATATACCTTAGGCTTAGTATATGAGCCTTAAGAAGATGCTTTTTCTCATTAGTATTCAAAGTCGCCTTTGTCTTCAACAAGTGTTTAAATTACATATATGATAAACTATTGTTTTAAAATAAATTTATTATCAATGAGTGTTTTATTTGTACACCTATTCTGTTTATACACACACACACACACACACACACACACACACACACATATATATATAGTTAAAAAAAAAAAGATGCTTTGGCCTTTACATCCCCATTTTTTCCCATAGAGTCACAATGACATCATTTATAAACTAAAGCTGGTTGTAAATTATTTGCTTTTTAGTCTAGGTGGAGAAATATTTTAATCTCAGGCCAATTTCTTATAGCTCTTCTAGACAGTCTGTTCAACACCTTTCAACTACTTCTTCTATGTTAGATACTTCCTCTCCTTCTTGTAGTAGAATACCTTACAGCAACAACCTAAGAGCATGCATTATTTGTCTTTCTGTTGCTGTGATAAAACACCATGACCAAGGCAACTTATACCATGAAGAGTTTATTTGGCTTATGGTTCCAGAGGGTAAGAGTCCATCAAGGTAGGGAGGCAGGGCAAAGCAGAAAGTGGAACTCTTACATCCTCAAGCACTTGCAAGAAGCAGAGAGGGTAAGCTAGAAGTGGGGCAAGGCTATGAATTCTCAAAGCCCACCCCCAGTGACAGGCTTCTTCCAGCATGGCTGCATCTCCTAAACCTCCCGAACAGTGCCATCAACTGGGGCCAAGATTTGAATACTTAGAACCTATGGAGAACATTCTCCCTCAAACCACCACAGGGAGGAAGGCTTCATTTGACTCACAGTTGGAGAAACTAGTCTACAGTAGAAAGGATGGCATGGTAGGACTATGGACCTGCTTGTTATTTCTGGAAGCAGAGAGCTCTAGCAAGAAGCAAGGATGGGACAGAACCCTCAAGGCCTATGTTCTAGGAAGCCACATTGCATAGCCAGACCCCATCTCCTAAAAGTCCCCAACAGCACCACCAGGGTGAAATCATGCATTCAAACACCTTCTCTATGGAGAAACATTTAACACCCAAACCATAACTCTCTCAGATACTTCAGATTGCTGTCAACATTATTTATCTTTAAGACTACTAAATGAACCCATAGAAAATGGTTGCTAAATCACAGAGTATGTTCTAAATAGAGACATAAAATAATTTACAGTTATATTTTTGTTATAGTAATAATTCCTTTAATGTATATAAGACAGCATTTCACAAAGATGGTACACAAACTCTAGAGTATTACATAAGACAGTCAATTAGGGTTGAAAGGAAAATAAGGAGATTTGTTTTTATGTTTACATGTTTTTTCTTATAGAATACTTTTTGTTTCCTATAGTTTGTATGTTATAATATAACATAAGCCTTACTATTTTATATTAGACACTAATTTATATTCTTTGATAAAATATAGTTTTATGTTTGCTTGTTTGTTTTGTTTGAAACAGGGATTTCTTGTAGCCCCAGATGGCCTGAAACTTGCTATGTAGATCTCAGTCTCACAGAAATCTTCCTGCCTCTGTCTCCCCAGTGCTAGAGTTAAAGGCATGTATCACCATACCCAGCCTAAATATACTGTTTCTAATATACTGTACCACTAATATAAGTACTGTGTTTGAAATGATTAACCTTCATTGCAAACTTAAAAGCATTGAGAAGTTATTGGAAAGTAGGAGGTATACCCTCCTTAGGGAAACAGGACACTGGAAGCTGTCTTCTAAGCTATATGATGCCATGGCCTCTTCCTGTCTTTTCCTTCTCTCTGCTTCCTGTCAAGGCATGAAGTTTCTAATTTCTGCCTATTCCTACCCAAATTTGTGTAAAGGGGAAAAAAACAAACTTTTTTTCTCTATACAGAGATGATCAATATAGAACAGTACTGTACCAGATTTGTGGGTGTATTTTCCTATATAGAGGACAGTTCTTCAGAGGGCACCAGCTTGGTGTCCCATAGGTTAATGCTGAAACAATGTACCTGATGACAGTATGAGATCTCACAGGTTAAGCG
Source organism: Rhizomys pruinosus (assembly GCA_009823505.1). Classification (NCBI taxonomy): domain Eukaryota; kingdom Metazoa; phylum Chordata; class Mammalia; order Rodentia; family Spalacidae; genus Rhizomys; species Rhizomys pruinosus. Next base: position 1,385,875 of record VZQC01001376.1, on the reverse strand, counting down.
CTCTGACCCACAAGACTGCCCATCTTCCATGACTATCCATGTTGTTCTCAGTGCTTCTGACTGTGATGCTAGCACTTGAATTCCCATTACCCTTTAGGCTCAATTGGTTTTTCTAGAATGGCTTACGAACTTGGGAAGATATTCACTTATGTTACCAGGTTATTTAGAAGGCTATTACAAGGGAGGCAGAGGCAGGCAGATCTTTGTGAGTTCAAGGCCAGCCTGGTCTACAGAGTGAGTTCCAGGACAGCTGGGAGCTACAGGGAGACCCTGTCTCGAAAAGACCAAAAAATAAATAAATAAATAAAAATAAAAAGCTATGACTCTGAAGATCTTGCTGGGAAACACCTCTCCAGGATTCTTTCAGGATAACCTTTTGTGCTGTTCTGGGAGCACTTATCCAGAGCCTTCTCCCCTTCTCAAGCTGACAGCCCAGTTATGGCAGAAAACAACATGGACTATGAACTATTGGACTATGAAGATGATGTGGAGATGTCAGCTGTGGAAGACAGGGCCAAAGACTCTGGCAAGAGAGATGCAAAGGGGTCCTATGACTCCATCCACAGCGCTGGCTTTCGTGACTTCCTGCTCAAGCCAGAGTTGCTGCGAGCCCTTGTAGACTGTAGCTTTGAGCATCCATCAGAAGTCCGGCATGAGTGCATCCCTCAGGCAATTCTGGGCACTGATATCCTGTGCCAGGCCAAGTTGGGCATGGGGAAGACGGCAGTGTTTGTCTTGGCCACACTGCAACAGCTGGAGCAGCTAGTGGGCAGGTGTTTGGACTGGTGATGTGTCTGTCACAATAGGGAGTTAGCTTTTCAGATCAGCAAGGAATACTACTGCTTCTTGAAATGCATGCTGATGTTAAGGTGGCCGTGTTCTGTGGTGGTCTGTCTATCCAGAGGGATGAAGAGGTGCTGAAGAAGAACTGCCCGCATATCGTCGTGGGTACTCCTGGCCGCATCATAGCCCTAGCTCGAAAGAAGCGTCCCAACCTCAAACACCTGAATCATTTCATCTTCGATGAATGTGACAAGATGCTTGACCAGCTGGACATGCATCAGGATGTCCAGGAAATTTTTCGCATGACCCCCCATGAAAAGCAGGTCATGATGTTCAGTACCACCTTGAGCAAAGACATCCGGCCAGTGTGCCTCAAGGGGCCACTGAATTACAGCCGATAAAAATGGATTGGAAATCTAATGACCCTATCTGGACCCCTCAGTGTCTCCTTACTATGGAAAAATTAGCGGCTACCCATGATATTGTGCAAAAGCAATTCAAGGAGCTGCATTTAGATTTTACCACCTCACCTTGGAATTCCCCTATATTTGCTATAAAAAAATCTGGAAAATGATGCCTGCTTATTGATATCAAAAATATTAATAACAGTTTGAGTTACAACCATGCTTGCCTTCCCCCACCTGCCTCCCTGATAAATGGCCACTTATTGATTTACATGATTGTTTTTTCACTATTCCTTTCCACCCTGAGCACAGTCCTAGATTTGCATTTTCTTTACCCCAACCAAACTACAAGGAACTCTTGCAGAGATACAAATGGACTGTCCTGCCTCAAGGAATGACACCCCCCCCAATATCTGCCAATGGTATGTAGCTCAGGCTCTTCAACCTTTAAGAGCCAAATATTCTACATGTTATATTACTCATTATGTGGATATATATTAATTTCTACTGAAATACAGAATATATTAGACATACAAAAAATAAAAGGCTATTACAAAGAAAAAAATAAAATAAAACAAATAGCCCTTTTCTCCAAATAAAGGCACAGTGATATGTCTTCTGCTTTAACAATGGCCCATAAACATGGATACAAGTGACCCTGAACTGAAAACTCTGAGACAATAAGCTAATCTACATCCTTCCTCCCTTATGTTGTCTTTCTTACATGTTTGTCATGGTAAAACAAAAGTAATTAATACAATGTCATTGCCAATGTGTTAGAATGTTATATTCTTTACTTATTCGTGGAGACAAGGGTCTTACTATGTTGTCCAACTTTCCCTTAAGTCAGAATCCTTATGCCTCAGCCTCCTAAGCAGCTGAGATTTCAGGTGTGCATCACAGGACCCGTTACACATGGTTATTAAAATAGCCATAATTTATAGTGGCAATGCATGCTCAAACGAGCTATTTCCAATGAAGTTTGTAATAAAATCATTTTTAAGACTGTTGGTATTTAAAAATTCATTTAACAGCATGCAGGTAAAAGTCTAAATTTAAAGAAATACAATAATGGCTGTTTCTTTTTTATTGATGACTGTCATGTGGGATCTTAACATAATGCATTGGAAGAAGATTTTGCTGGTTAACATGGTGAAGGATATTTCCTTAATAAAATATGAATACCTGCAAGAATCCAGTGAGAAAGGAAAGCTAGATGTGTACGTACACTTCCTCACCTCCATGTTTGTCTGTCTATCTTTGGAAATAAATGAGTATTTTGTGTTTTCAGTAAACTAGAGTTGTATTTGAATTAGGAATACAAGTATTAAAAAGTTATGCATATTTTTATTAATGCTTCATGTATTTCATAGATCATTTTCCAGTTCCAGGCATATTTCCCTTTCCCTTCCCCCCACCCCCCACCCCACCCCATTCCAGATCATGCATTCTGCCATAACTTTCCTGTATCTTTCTCTGTTTTCTTCTTCATTTTTTAACAATAAGTGATAATTTATGAGTACAAGCATCCTTCATGTAAAACCAATTTGCAAGCAGTTGTGCTCAAACCCACACAGCCCATGGGTCCCACCATCCAGCAGGGAGGGTTTGTATGTTCAATCAAGTTGATCCAATGAGTGTCCAGACTATATTGTTGTAGTTTCACCATTCACCCCAATTGCAGCCTTTACATTCTACCAAAAAGTTATGCATATTAAAGACAAGAAGTATATAATAATATCTGGGGAGTAACAAAAAAAAATCTCACCTTGGCACAATAGTCAAATCTCCAAGATAGCCCTCTTGTTACACACCACCCATGACACTGATCAGCTTTGTGTCTTGCCTCCTTTTCAGACTATTCAAAACATTAATCCAAGCAATGATTTTTTTTAATGATGATGAAACTGCAAATGTGGTATTAAAATTTTCATCAATTTGAAATGAAATGATTATTTAGCTTTAGAGAGGCTGGGTCTGAGGTTAGTCGTGGCCACTTTTACTTGCAGAATGTAATCTGTCTTGTAGGCAGTTGGGATACTTAAGGAGATTGCATTCATACCATTGGGTCCCTTTAGCGTCCTCCTCAGTTCTGCAGAACACAGCAAAGGGAGACACATCTGAACAGGACTAGGAAGTCTGTGGAAAAGAGTCACAGCATGAATCTTAGCTTACCTGACATTGCACCCTGATTAAAAAAAAGAGGAAATAGTGCCTAATATCTTTCAGAAGTATAATCAAGTTTTAGAATTCTCAACTGGGAGATTTGAATTTTTTAGCTGTCTTCAGGTTCCAGGAAAATTTCAAGCTCTGCTTGGTCCTGAGTGAGCCAGTCCATTCACTGCTCCTGCCTCCCCAGGCCTCACTCAGATGCTTCATGAGACAGCTGATGCTAAGTGACGCCCTGGCGGAGTCTTCGGAGTCTTCAGCTGGCTTTTCTGGCTTTCCTCCCTCCTCAGCTGTCACTCTTAAGTTTATCATCCTCATCGATGAAGCCTAGACGTGTCTGGTCTGCCATAAATATGTATCTGATAAAGAAGGGGAAAGCCTCTGAAACGTGACTAGGTGGCCTGTCTTCTCCTGTATTTGCCTGAGGAAATGTGAGAGTGTGTAATCCCCATTGCAGGGAATTTCTGATCATTTTGAAGCACCATTAAAATGATTATCAAAGCCTTAAATTCAGCAATGAAACACATGATTCTCCTAATGACAAGGTCAACTTAATTGGTTGTCTGTCCTAAGTGAAATATTGCTTATAACTTGTACCCCAATTCAATTTAACGTAAAATAATATGCCACAATTTTTTTGACAGGCAATAGATGGAAAATGAAATTAAAGACTAATCTCCCAAAATCTGAGTTATCTAGCTGAGACTGAAAAACAGCTAATCAACAGTGTCACAATTAAATAGATTCTAATTAGTCCTGTGGTAGTGGGTAAATCCAATTCCTATCATTCCCAATGTCATATTTTAAGAAAGTCTTGTTTAAACCATGTGGACCTGATTTCTCATTTGTTCTCATTATTAGTAAGGTGTGTGACCTTCTTCGTTTCCTTGTTCCCTCTGTCCTTGCCTAGAAAGTCACAGATAATTTAAGCCTTGTGATTATGTTTACTGACAAAAAATGTTAATGTTACCAAATTCTCAGCCTAACGTACCTAACACTAACTTACAGATTTGCAATACGTTTGCACCTAGTCCTAATTATTTTTCTAATAGAAAAATCTTTCCGAACTGCCTAATATAGAAACACACTTCACTTACTCCTTTGCTGGAAATTGTAAATACATGGCACTGCAGGGGTTCTCTCTCCTTGACCTTGGGGAAACTGAATTAAACACCACTTGGCACCCAGCTTCTAACGTGTATAATCATTATGGTAGGCCCTGTGCCAATGCCGTTTATGCACAACCCTCAGTATGCAGCATTAAGAACAACAAGGATGGCAAGCGGCCCATTGAAGAATTAATTAGCAGACCGCCTGGACTCATCAGAATGGTAAATAATTATCCTCTGACAAACTTAGTCAGATGTTAGAAGAAATTGCAGTTGGGAGTGATCTCAATGACCACAATTCATTATTTAAAAGCTACCGGTGGTTGGATTCTTGACTAGGAATTGAAAAATGCTCCAGTCCAGACCCAGACCTTCAATGCTATACTTTCCTGAGTATAGACTCCTTAACTGTCTGCCTTACCCTCACTTTCTGACCCAGAGTGATGGTTCAAATTACACTGAATTTTTTTTCCTTTAAACTGAATTCTGGTATCACATTTACCTGGAAAAAGAGTTAATTGATTCAAAGCATTGACATGCCTTGTTCAGCAAGATCTTACACTTTCAAGGCACAAGGTAAGCTTATCTTCTGTTTCTATCCTTGACATGGGAAATATTTCTCAGGTATTGATTATTCTCTCCTTTAGTTACAATTAACTTTGGCCTGGTATAAATATTAGGGACTATGGGGCTGGAGAGATGGCCTAGTGGTTAGGAGCACCGATGCTCTCGCAGAGGACCCGGGTTCGATCCCCAGCACCCACATGGCGGCCGAGAGCCATCTGAAACTCCAATTCCAGGAGAACTCCAGTTCCAGGGGAATCCGACACCCTCTTCTGACCTCCGCCGCATTGCACGACACGGGTGCACAAACTTGCATGCAGACAGTACATTCATACACATACAGAAATAAATAAAATTAATAAAAAAAATTAGGGCCTAAATAACTCGTGATTGGTCCACCTACTTTAATAGCAAAAGTAAGAAGGAGTAACCAGATGTGTTTGCCTCTCCAATCAATACACAACAGGCAGCCCTAAGTTACAGGAATCTAGGAATCACAAATAAGGCCATTTTAAGCAACTTAAAGGAAAATGGGAAAGTGAGTATATAGTATGACGCAGACTACAAAAACCCTTAACCCTCATGGAGCTTAGATATGGGAAAGATGTGGCTGTCGGTGGTCCAGGCCTCAGAACCACTCTCTCATCCTCATACTATAGATGATCTGAGGAGAAGAGCAGTTTATTTCCTGCAAACGTATAGCATTCATCAAAATATATTCCATGGCCTAATACTATTATTTTGCTAAGTAGATAGAGTATTAAAGTGACTAAAGTGACTCCCAAAGACTTTCTTTTTGGTCTGCATCTCCCAAGTCTTCCCAGAGACACTTCCTTATGTAACATATGTGATTAATACAGAGACCCACAATGTGTGGAGAATGAGAGACTGCAGAGTGATTGTCTCTGAATTGGAGACCTGTATCAAACTTCTATCTCCAAAGGTTCAAGGATCATTCTGGAAAAGGTTGTAGGAAGATTTTAAGAGTTGTAAGTGGTGGATAACTATAAGGAAACAGTTTCCTGGATAGTTAGGAAGTTGCTCATATGAAATGACAGCAATGTTGACAGGATGCACAAGTTCCCTGTAAACTCAAGCCAGACAAAAATCCCAGCACGGATATGGTGAAGTGGGTAAGAAACTCCAACCCTACCTGAAGAACTATTGGAAATCAACAGCTCTTGAGAATGGGACTGTAATTCTCTATTAAGGGTGAAACTCTTGGTAGGTTAAGCAGTCTCCAGTGGATGAATCCACACCAAGGGACATTTCTTTCGGGACACACATTTGGATCCATAGGCCTTAATATATAATATAGCATGACACATTCTTCTTAACTTTGACAGGGCAATGGGCATGGAAGACTGGAGAAAATCAGCTGAATTCTTTTTGCTTCAGTCATGGGCATCAGATAAACTCTTTTGCCCTTTCAAAGAACTTGGAATGAAGCCTCTCACTGACACATTTCTCTGAGAGTTAAATCCTGCTAACCTAGTATAGATGCAGATCCCCTTACAGTTGCTTTGACTAGGTCCTATTTTGTTACAGATGCTTCAATTCTAGCCTATCACCCACAGGACAGTTCTCACTGTTAAATCTCTTCAGAGTAAAGAATTCAAGGAGTAAGGACACTGAAGATGGTGTTAATCTCCTCAGGTAACTTAATCCTTGAATCAGGAATTATAGCTGTGTTCTGCTCTATTTTTATAAAACTAAGAGTTCCATGACTACCCAGGATCTACATGAGTTGATCCAATTTTAATATACAGCACAGTAAAACCTGTCTCAACCTTCCGCCCTTGGGAACAGGAAAATCAGTTGCTTAGCAGAGGCGGTCTTTAACAAAAGGTCAAATAAAATTGTTCTGGAGACCTTGGGAGGATCTAAGTAGCTGCTTTAGACAGGGAATTTCTTATAGAAGGTGAGCTCTCTGTGAGCTGGCTGCCTCCGTGCAAACCTATGACCCACACTTTGGCCTGCTCTGCCTTTTATCGGCTTGGCTTTCCTTCAACCAAATCTCCACTAATGTACAAAGGCTTGAAAGAAATCCAGATTTGCATAAAAATATCCGTTTGGTGAAAATTTTATTCAAATGATAAGATTATGATTTTGTTTGACTGTACATAAACCTATTTTCACATAAATAGCATGTTTTCTGTGTCATAGGAACTTGGGCAAAAGGTGAGTTAAGTGGAACAAGAAACTCCTAAATGAGGCCTGCTTTAATTAATGACTTCTTTTATTAAGAAGTTGAATTAAAAATACTCAACTCTTAAAGTTTAAGATTAGATGAAATTGGCCAGGCATGGATGGCATGCTCCTTTAATTCCAGCATCTGAGAGGCAGAAACAGATAGAGGTCTGTGAGTTCAAGGCCAGCCTAGTAATGACACCCTGTATAGAAAGAAAGAATGAAAAAAAGAAAAAAAGAAAGGAAGGAAGGAAGGAAGGAAAGAAGGAAAGAAAGAAAGAAAGAAAGAAAGAAAGAAAGAAAGAAAGAAAGAAAGAAAGAAAAAAGAAAGAAAGAAAAGAGAAAGAAAGGGAAAAAGGAAAGGAAAGGAAAGGAAAGGAAAGGAAAGGAAAGGAAAGGAAAGGAAAGGAAAGGAAAGGAAAGGAAAGGAAAGGAAAGGAAAGGAAAGGAAAGGAAAGGAAAGGAAAGGAAAGGAATGGAAAGGAAAAACACCATGGGATCTCAATATGGCACAAGCCACCTATTTGCTTTAGAATAAAGAGCAAAAGATGAATAACACCTTACACGCTAAAGAGGGGCAGCAATGCAAATGCATATATGCTCTGTTTCTAGATGGCTTGTTTCATATATGGTCTCTGTTTCTAGATGGCTTGTTTCTCACCTTCTCCCTTCTGGATCCAACTGTATTAAGAAAACCACTTATTGTGACTAGTATTTCACAAGCCCTAGTCTGGGAATCATTTGCTACCTTGAGATTTATATAACGACATACAGATGTTCGTTATTTGGAGGGATTCCTCAGTTAAGGAGAAAAATATCAGAGCAATCAACCCAGCTTGAAAACAAGTAAACTGTTCTTTTGGATTTCAAAAGGTTTTTACATGTATATTTTTATTTCTTTTATTTATTGATTTTTAAATTTTATGCGTATAAGTATTTTACCTGCATGTAGGTGGGGGCACCCATGTTGTGCAATGCCTATGGAGGTGTGAGGAGGGTTTCAGAGCCACTGAAACTGGAGTTCCAAGTGGTTGTTAACTACTATGTGGGTTCTGGGAATGGAACCTTAGTCCTCTTCAAGAGCAGCTAGTGCTGTTAACCACTGAGCCATCTCTTCAGCCCCTTACCTATATATTTTTACCTATGTTTTAACTATTTTTTTAACCAAAGGATGTAGTGGAGAATTTTTTTTTTGAAATGATAACAAACACTTTAAACTGAAATTCAAGTCTTTTGTCGACCATTTTAAAGTTTGTTTCATGATGGAGATTCAGAGTGCAAAGGCTCCATCTTGTGGCTAAAAAGAAAAAGTGCGTCAATGCCCGGCTTTTGATTCATTTTAAATACCATACTTTTTCACACATAACTTTTTATAAAATATTTGTCAAATTTAATTTTAAGCACTTGGTATCGTTCTCTAAAACAGATGGCTAAATGACTTAATACAATTTAAGATTGAATATATCCTTAATATGTTGTCTACAGATCTGATTCCAGATTTAAAAGCCCGGTACATAATAACCATATGAGACTGAAAATTTTTATCAAGTTTGAAATAAAAATAGAATTCAGCTTAAAAAATAAAAATGGCTTTTGTTAATGAAATCTAGACTATTGATAACTTAAATCAGAAATATAGTCAGTTATTTGACTTATAAGAAGTAGACATTTTACCACAGAATTAATATGAAGAAAATTAAGTCCTTAAGAAATTATTGTTTATATGTGACCAATTAAAGTAGTAATAGAAAAAGGGAAGAAAGTGAGGTAAGACTTATTTAAGTAGCAGCAGATATGCTGGCAGAATTTGACAAGAAAATCAAAAAGTAATATATAAGGCATATGCATTATACTGCTGAAGGACATCTGTCAGCTTAGGTACTGCAACTCTGTTCCTATGTTATCCTGGCTCCCATTTTTGACTGGGTAACTGAAGTACAGAGAGATCAAGTGACTGGTCTAAGGTGGCAGAACTAAGAAGAAGCAGGGAAGAATTTGGACACCAGCTCTAGGATCCCCTTGATTTCTTCCAGTGGCTTCCACACCCCAGCTTTAGACATGGCTGGGCTGGATGCACCAAGACAGGGAAATAGGCATCTCAAAGACCCGAAGATTCTAATTTCAAAGACTGGTTCCAAAGTCCCAAGGCTCTGTTTCAGACACCGTTGTGATCCCATGGACAGAAACCATCTTATCCATAATGAGCAAGACAAAGCCAAAATTACATCAATGTATTCATTTTAGCTTTCAGTATTTTACTATCTTAATTACCAATCCCATTTTCAAAATGTACACATCCTCTAAAAAGCTTTCCTGATAAATCATAATCCCCTTTTCCACCTCTACTTCCCTACATATCTCTAAGTAATTACTGTTACTTCCCTAAGAAATGATCAACAAGGACCTTCCATGTAGGATAAGTTGACCTTCCATATTAATAAGTTGAATGTTCTAAGTAGTTTATCATGTTTAAATTATAATGGACTGCACAATGCATTTTATTATTGATTCCATGTAGCTCAACAAACAGTAACAGAATCTGTTCAATTATTTTTGTCCTCCCTTTGTATCCATAGTCAGTTTTTCAACTACTCAGGTTGCAACTAAGTAACAAGTGGAGTTCTGACATGAATGGAAGTTGATAACTTCTTTAGGTTAATGAAAAGTAAAATGTAGATCTGTGGTGTATTTCACCCATTCATCAGTAAGTGAATGTTATTTTTAAGCTGTATAATTGCTTTTCTAGGTCACTATTTCCTTAATTTTTGTGCTATTACACTATAACAATTATAAACTGAATCTATGATATTAATTTTTACTATCATTTTTTGCTGTTACAGACATATTCTTTTTCAGTATTTTAACTGAAGTTTTGTGCATTTCATACAATATTTCTCAGTCCAGTTTAGACTCATTCTCCTTTCTATGCCCCACCACCACCTGAGTTCATGCATTCTGCCATACATATCTTGTATCTTTTTCTGAGTCTTTTTAAAGTTTTTCTATGCAGAGGATTATTGTTTTGGGGAGAAGTTTACTGTTTCAGTGAGTTCTTTGTCCCAGTCCTTTTGTTGTTGTTGTTCCCTCCAATTTGTATTGCTCCAAAATATGCATATATGTACATCATACATATACCAAAATTATGACATCTGAAAGCAAACTGTATGTTAATTCCAAATCATATTTTGGAATTCACATTTTTCCTGTTTAATTTTATATTACTCTAAAATATGCATACATACTCTCTGCCCATATACCAAAATTACAAAGTCTGAAAATAAGTGGTAAGTTAATTCTGGAGCCAGTTAAGGGATTCATATTATAAGAGCACAGTTGCTTTCAGATAAAAAGAAATATAACATAAACATTGCTCATTTGTGGATGATAGCACCAAATCCCTATCCACCATCATTTTAAAAATAGAATCACCAAAATGGTAAATTAAGTGTATTTGCCAATGTGAATGTTTTATATGTTATTATTCTGGCTTATTATCACTGAAAAAGATAACTGCAAAAATGCAGATAATAAAATGTGAAATAATTTGGAACCAGAGTATTTACCATATTTTACTTTCAGTAATATAATCAGAAGTTAAAACTATTTTTATTTCATACAAATATTCTTTTTTATTGAGGTTTTGTGCATTTCATACAAGATTTCTTAATCAAATTTAGACACATTCCTTGCCCCCCGTTCCAATCCTGCCAGAGTTCATCCATTTTGCCATATAAGTCTTTCATCTTTTTCTGAGTCTATTTTGAATTTGGGAGGGCAAATGTTTACTGTTTGGGGCATAAGTTTACTGTTTCAGTCAGTTTTTTGACCCAGTCTTTGTTGTTGTTTTTGTTATTCCTTCCAATGTGTATCACTCCAAAATATGCATACATACACGGCACACATATACCAAAATTATGACATCTGAAAATAAATTATGGGTCAATTCCAAAACATGTTCAGGGATTCACATTTTGACAGTAGAGTTGCATGCAGGTAAAGGAAAAAATATTACTTTACATTCCTACATTATGTAGCAGGTTGCTGAGTAACAAAATCTCCCAACTGAAGAAAAGCCCAGGCCCAGATGGATTCATAGAAGAATTCTACGAGATATTTAAAGAGGACCTACAGCCATTTAACTGAAATTATTCAAGAGGTTAGAAACAGAGGGAAATCTCCCAAATTCCTTCTCTGAAGCCAGCATCACTCTAATACCCAAACTAGGCAAAGATACAACCAAAAAAAGAAAACTATAGATTAATATCATTAATAAACATAGATGCAAAAATTCTCAACAAAATACTTGCAAACTGCATATGGGCACACATCAAAAAGACCATCATCATGACCAAGTCAGATTCATAGCAGAGACATAGGGATGGTTCAACATACAAAAATCAATAAATGACATAAAGCACATAAACGGACTGAAAAACAAAAACCACAGGATCATCTCAATTAATGCGGAAAGGGCCTTTGACAAAATTCAACATGCCTTCATGTTTAAAGTCCTGGAGGGAACATTCCTCAACATAATTAAAGCCATATACAACAAACCTACGGCCACCATTATTCTAAATGGGAAAAATTAGAAGCATTCCCCTTAAAGTCAGGAACTTAGCAAGGCTGTCCCCTGTCCCCACTCCTCTTCAATACAGTGCTTGAAATGCTCATGATAGCAGTAAGACAAGAAAAGGAAATTAAAGAATTACTAATTGGAGAAAAGAAAGTCAAACTATCCCTTTTTGCAGATGATATGACACTTTACCTAAGGGATGCCAGAAACTTCACCAGAAAACTAGAAATGATTAGCAGTTTCAGTAAAGTGGCAGGTACAAAATTAACCTAGAAAAATCAGTAGCCTTTCTTAATACCAATAACAAGCAATTGGAGAAGGAATGCAAGGAGACTTTCCCATTAACAGTAGCCTCAAAAAGCTAAAATATCTAAGAACAAACCTGACCAAAACCACTAAAAATCTCTACAGTGAAATTTTTAAATCCCTGAAGAAAGAGATTGAAGACACCAGAAGATGGGAGGACCTTCCATGCTCATGCATTAGAAGAATTAATATAATAAAAATGATCATCCTGCCCCAAGTAATGTACAGATTCAATGAAATCCCAATTAAAATCCCCATGAGCTTCTTCAGAGACCTAGAAAAAAAAAACAATTTATTTTTTAAATGGCAGCCTTTTATGACTGATTCCCAAATTCCCTGAAATTTAACCATTGGATTTTGCAGATCAATAAAATAAGTCCTAAAATAACTCTGATAAATCACATTTTATAGATAAGGAAACTGAATATTCCAAGTGATGAACTTATCTAAATTTATATAAATGTTTATGCTTTTGTAATTTATAAAAGTAAAGACAGTGAATCAAACTATTACCATATAAGATTCTTGATTGGTTTTATTTTCTCTTCCAGTTAAAGAATTAAAAGACAGGAAGAATCCTAGACACAGAAAAAAACATGTTTACAAAAAGTAAGTGAGGGAGGGAGGGAGGGAGGGAGAGAGAGAGAGAGAGAGAGAGAGAGAGAGAGAGAGAGAGAGAGAGACTTTCCACAGCAGAGAGATGATAACTGAAAAATCCAAAGCCCAGAAAGCCTGGGTCTTTTAAGTAGTCTTGGTGGTACAGGGTGGGTTCTCTTCTTCCTTTGTGTTGTTCAACTTAAACTAAGAAGAGCAGGCTGATAGAACTACAGCTCCAAACTGATCTATGTTCAGGACCAGTCTGGGCTAAACTGGTCTGGATTGGTCAACAGAAGAGGGGCTTTATCAAAGGGGGAAAAAAGTTCCCAGGCCTTTGTCTTGGGTGAAAAAGCCCCAAATTTGCCATCTCTGTTACTCCTCGGTGGCCCCTTTCCCATCTTCAGGTTCAGCTTACTTGAGGCCCCCACTTTCCCCTTTGAAGAGGTAACCCTAAACTCACCTGAGCTGAAAGTGGAGAACAGACATAACCCATTTTACCATGAAAATCTTTTTTGTTCACCAGAAGAGATTAATGTCAGGACCAGAGTTTTTATTCCCAGGTATTGTCTGTAGGTGGGGAAGTTAATGTAGGAAGAGTTTTTTTTTTTAAGTTTAAAAAGGACAAATATAATAATAGAAGGAATGGTAAGTTAGTAAGGGTGGAGAGGAGGAAGGGGGTCAAAATATGATCAAAGTACATTAAATATAATTGTCAAATAAATGAAAACATTTAAAAAGAAAAAGAAACCAGAGTTCTCTTGGCATTTTTGGCTACAGAATAAAGGATAATTTTGGAAATGTTGTTTTGGGGGTCCCTGGCCTGAACTGTCTATCTAATTTTTATCTTCTCTTCTCATCAATTTCTGATATAAAGAGGTTACCCCCCTTCGAGGCTGGAGAGATGGCCTAGCGGTTAAGAGCGCCAACCGCTCCTACAGAGGACCCGGGTTCGATCCCCAGCACCCACATGGCGGCCGAGAACCGTCTGAAACTCCAATTCCAGGAGAACTCCAGTTCCAGGGGAATCTGACACCCTCTTCTGACCTCCGCGGCACTGCACGACACAGGTGCGCAAACTTGCATGCAGACAGTACATTTTTACACATACAAAAATAAAAAAATAAAATAAATTAAAAAAAGAGGTTACCCCAACTCCTAGTATGGAATTGGGGCAATGACAAATCTGAATTCTTCAAGATGAATTGGGGTACCACTTCAGTGGGCCTATTTAGGAAACTGCAAAAGTGCATAGGTAGTTTTGTTTGTATAATAGTCAGTTGTGGGGAGGAAAGGAATTCCTTGACTGGTACCTGGAAAAATATGTGAGGAAAGAATTATTAACATTACAAGTTTTAGGCAGGGAATTGGAGAAGTCAGAAGGGTGGATATTTTTTAATGTCTTAATCAAAGTCCATTAGAACCTTTTGCTAGGTTCCCGAGAGCATGTATTTATTGGGCTTCTCCTTGTTTTCTCTTATCCTCCAAGGCTGACTTAAGTGTAACGAACCAAGGATGTTTTTAAGCATTTTGGTACCTATTGGGGCACTTAGAATCACGGTGTGATATCCCTCCCAAATAGCTGCTAGAAAGGGAAAGAGGAAAGAACTATTGCTATTGTTTGATGTCTAAGTTAAAACAATAGTGAGCCTGTCTGTCTTGGCTACAGGTACATATTGGCTATAGGTAGGTGTTTTAGGGTTGAATTGAGCCAAGGTATAAAATCTGACATTAGGAAAACAGTTTCCTTATCCAGGAGAAAATTGTTAATGTATAATTGTCTAAATACCATCTTATATGTGTTTAAGATTAATTTTTAGAAAATATGGGCTCCTTGTACTATAAAAAGAAATATATTAATCACTTTAGTCCTTAGTTATATGTTTCTATTGAGAATTTAAGATCATACAGATGGCCAAAGTTAACCATTTTCATTTTTACTGTCAAGATCTGTTGAGGATATTGTACCCATGAGTCACTGGGGCTTAGGTAGAGTCTCTGGCTCCTTTAGCCTTCCATGTACCAGATTTTCAATCTATCTGGGGATAAGTCAAAGGTCTTCCTTGAATGTGGCTTCACTTGAAAACACTGAGGAAATTGTTTCCTCTGTCTACCTTCCTCTTAGTAGATGGGACACTGCTTAGAGTCTACCTGGTGGAGTCTCCATGGCCACCCTGAACAAGATCCAGGACATTTGAGAGAGAGCCTACAGTCACCTGGGATTGAGTTGACCTTGGAAAGCAAAAAGAAAAATACTGTCCTTCTTAATCCCTCTAACCACATTAGTATAGTCAGTCCTCCAAGTATGATTACTGAGCACCCAGAAGGTCAATTGCACAAGTCTGGTATTTTTAAATACTATGTAACATTTATGTAAAACTTGAGAAAAACCAAAGTGCTTTTAAATTAATCTTGATTTTTCTTTTTAAGATGGCACATGTAATTGTTATTGAGGGTAGGTTTGATAAACTTTGACCTTGCAAATGTTAAGAATACACCATATATCATTTTTCCAATGTATGTTTTATTGAATTTTTGTGTACTTTATATAGTACCTCTTAATCATATTTGATCTCCTCCCATCTGCATCACTCCATAGCCTGCCCACAGGATTTCCTGTATTCTGTCATAAGTTAAGGCCTATTAAGTCAAGTTTGTGTCCCCAGATGCCCCTCAATATGAACTCATCCACTGGGTCCTGTTCAGCCCATAGCATCACTCCCTTAAGGAATATTGACTTTTCCTTATCCAGCAGTGATCAGCTACCAATAATTTCTTGCAAAAGTTGTAGCCTCCTGCCCATTTCCCCAATTCTATGCTAGTTTTTTTCTGATTGAATTTGCATTAGTCTTGTGTACATTGTCACCATTGCTGTTAGTTCATATGATCAAGTTCCCAGAAGCCTAGATGACTCTATTTTCTTATGGTCACACACTATTCCTGGTTTGTACAGTCTTTCCACCCCTTCTTCTTCAATGGTCCCTTAGCCCTGGGTGGATGAGGTTTAATATGACATGCAATCTGGAGTCTCTTATTCTCTACACTTTGGCCAGTTGTGGCCTTCTTTGTTCATGAGGCATCGGTTATATGAGGAAGCTTCACTGCTAAGAGGTGAGAGATGCATGATTATTTTCTCCACACTCTGTTCCACTGAGTTCCATGAGCCATAGGTATAGAAGTTCCATTGTAGATGTGTCACTGAGGGCTGGGCATTCTCATGGACACTTCTCTCTGTGTAACCAGTTGTTGAATTCTGTGTAATAGTCTTCATCTGTTGAAAAAGAAGCTTTTTTGATGAGTGGTGAATGGTATACTTGTCTGTAAATAGAAGAATACATATTTATCATATGGTAAGAAATTGTGTTTGTCTAGAGATATGACAGATGTACGGTTCTCTCTAGGCTCTCCCACCTCTCCAACCATGTACATTTGATTATTTACAGTGCCATGCATGGGTTTCCTCCCATTTAGCAGGATTTAAGTCCAATTGGATAGCCGTTGATTACCCCCAAGATAAAAGCGCCACTACTGGACAAATTTTGTTTACTGTGCCAGTCACTGTTGTGGTTATCAGGCTTTAAAGCTGGGAGTGGACCATTGATTGATTTTCTTCCTTAGCAGCTTGCATAGTGTCCTTTAAAATCATGAGAGCTAGTCTTTTAGGAGGAGACTTGGATGTCAGTTCCTGTGTTTAAATTTGTCCTGTCACAAGCAGTAGGGTCTTACCTTCAAGTTCTGGGAAGTAATCAGGGCTCTGAGAACAGCTTTTTGTATTTTTAGGAGGGAAGTCTCTTGGACTACCCTGACCAACAAATCAAAGAGAGATTTCTCCTGCCTGACACTGTGATTCTTGTTACATAGCCTTTAGCTGTATACATGCACTTGTGTTCAGACATTGCATGGGTATTTCTCAGTAGGATTTTCAACTAATACACTTCCTTATGGTTTTTCACACCACCTAAGCATTATTTATCTCCTCCCCTTTTCTCTTTCTACCTCATCTTCCATCCTCTCCCCCCACCAATTAAAGTACTCCATTTTCCCCAATCCCCTTTGATAATACCTGTCTCCTACTATCCCCCTCCATCAGACTGTTTCTTTCCCATTACCTGCATGGTTCCTTGTCTAATTTTTCCTCTTCCCTTCCCGGTTAAACACTCCCACTTCCGCCATTTTCCACTTGGTAACATCTGTCTCCCACTATCCTCCTCTCTTGGGCTCTTTCCTTTAACTCATGGTTCCTTTCCATTTTCCTGGCTCCTGTGGTTACAACAGGATGTGTACACAATCTAAGGATTTATTGCTAAGATCCAAAAATGAGAGAGAATATACCTTGTTATTTTTCTGAGTCTGTGTTACTTTATCCATTATAAAAGTTTCAAGTTCTATCCATTTATATAATTTTTATGATTTCACCTTTCTTTACCACTGAGTAGAGCTCCATTGTGTAAATGAATCACATTTTCTTTATCCATTTGCCAGTTGAGGGATATTTAGGTTGTTTCCATTTCGTAGTGATTGTGAAAAAAGAATCAATAAACACAGATGTACAGGTAGCTCTGCAGTAGGATGAGTCTTTGGGGGTATGTGTCAAGGAATGGTGTAATTGGGTCATCTGGTGTATTCTGTCCACACTGATTTGCATAGTGGTTACACGAGCCCACCATCAATGGAAGAGGACTCCTGTTTTCCCACGTCCTCACCAGAATTTGCTCTCATTTGTCCAACATCCTTGGTAATTAGGGGAATTCAAAATCAAAGCCAATTAAGATTTCATCTTACCCCAATCAGACTGATTAAGATCAAGAGGAAATATACATCATTTTTAAGTGTCTTCTTTTACACACTTTAAGAATGATACTTAGACCTTTGTAACTTGCATAAACTTTCCAGGTTTCTTTTCCATTTTGGAGACGTTCATCATCTTCATCTTTATAGATAAATGCTTTTTTTTGTTTTGTTTTTTTTTACTAAAAACGCTTTTATTTTCTTGTGAGGCAGATCTGTGTGAAATTGATGCCAGTCTGGTCTCATAGTGAGTTCCAGGCCAGCTGGGGCCATGGGAGACCCTGTTGTAAAAAACTTATATTTTCATATCCTTTTAACATGTTTAATTATTGGTTTCATTTATTTTAAAAGATATTTTATTATTACTTTTATTTTATGAGGATGAGTGTATTGTCTGTATGTACATAAGTGTACCCATGCTATACAATGGTTGCAGATATCAGAAGAGGGCATAAGACCCCTTGGGACTGGAGTTAGGGATGGTTATTAGCCACCATGTGGATTCTGGGAACCAGCCCGGATCATTTGCAAGAGCAGCCATTGCTCTTAAGCACTGGTTTTATTTCTTAATACCGTGATTCATAATAACATTAAGAGATAAGTATATCATCTTCTGTGAGAAAATTTTTGTTGGGGATACAGAACAATGTTTATTACCCCCCTTATAAAATTTCTATGATAAACCAATCAATGCTTGATTACACTAAAGTTCAACTTGGGGAACTGAGTTTATTAAAATTTCTTACAGAGCATAGGTAAAGGGTGTGAAACAGTAATCTTGGACTCGGGTGTATCTTGAGTGTGTGCAGGCTACCAATCTGCTTAGCACAATAGGTGAAGCAAAGAATGCAGGGCACCTGCTCAGGAGCCACAAGTCAGCTTGCCTGTCAGCACACCACTCTTCTGAATACACCCCACAAGTTGGCCTGATGCTTGATGGTGTGGAGGTCTAAGATTGCCACTGGGAGGTGATGTCATGCAATGTAGCTGCTGCCCACCTCAAACCTACATAAGCTCCCTGTTACATAGAATAAATGGATTTTCACAGACTTGCCCCAACTGACATGGCCCCCGAGATGTTACTGCACATGTGCTTGGTTGTGGGGCTATCAACGCCACTGCTGGCTCTTCAGCTCATTTGGTCGTGGAAAGCAGCAGATCCACAACCGTGTGTTTGGCCATGGAAACATCACTCCACAGCTGCGTGTTTGGCCCCAGGGCCATCAGCGCCATGTGCATGTCCTCTTCAGCCTGTCCAATCTGGGGGTCAGCAGCCCCACAAAGGGGTTACTTTCAGGTGTGTGGGGACCAGAAATCAGCTTCATTGGCATGTTTTTACTCAGGGTGGATGCTGACTTTCCTACAGTCACATGGATGGAGGCCCTTCTCCCTACCATTCCCAACCTATACACAATAATTTTGACTTGAGACCATGAGGTAACATGTGATTAGGGAAGGATTGCATTCAACTGGCTGGGAGGAGTAGCTGGATATTCTGATGAGGGTTCCTTTTATGAAGGAAATATCTTCAGATAAGTATGCCCCAAAGAACAAAACAAAGCACAGAGGAACACATTCCATGGTCTCACTGGAGTCCATGTCTTATCAGCAATTGTAATTGTGAATATCAAGCAGTAACATCTGAATCTCTTTTGATCTCCTCTTAGCTCCTAGGTACCAGTTGTTGCTGGGAAAGGAACCCATGAAAGAAGTAGAAGAAATGGAGAGATGTGCCCAATGCCTATTGTGATAAGCCACAACTCCAAGCTGAGATATGTCCCAGACCAGCCTGGGATAAACTTGTTTGAATCAGTCAGCTGGAAGAGAGGCCCTGCTGTTGGAAGAAAAAGCCCCTAGGTCTTTATCTCAAATGGAGAAGCTCAAGTTTGCTATCTTTGTTATTTATTTATGGTCCTTTCCCTATCTTCCAAGGACTTATTTAGCTAGTCCCTCAAAAACTCTAAGTGGCTGGAGAGATGGTTCAGAAGTTAAGAGCACCAGCTACTTTTGAAGACGACCTGGATTCATTGTCCAGGAACTACATGGCAGCTAACAACTGTTAACTCCAGTCACAAGGGGTCTAGTGCTCTCTTCTGGCCTCTGTGAGCATTGCACAACATGGGTGTACTTACATAATGCAGGCAAAACACTCATACTCATAAAATAAAAATAAGTAAAAAAAATTAAAGTTAGCTCTCTTCTAATTATACTTGATACTATTTCCTATTCACTATCAGTTGACTCTTTAGCCCATATGAGCAATATTTCTGTCCTACTTATTTTTTAATTCTTTTCATTGTATTTATCAAATATCATGCTTCTATTGTAACCTGAATTTTGTATCATGTTTCATGTAAAATCTTCCAAAACATAACTATTTTAAAGTATTCAAAATTTTCCTACTTGTTATAAACAAGCATAAGTACTTCGTATTATATATTATTTTATGCAATTTTCTGACCTTCCTGGGCATTGCACAACATGGGTGCACTTATATATACAGCTCATGGGGTTTTATCAAAGCCCAACTGAGGGAAAGAAAACATCCCAGTGAAACTTGTTCTATATTGTTTTCTGCTGCTGCTGTGCTACAACTTTCACCAAGACCAACTTGGAGAGGAAAGGGGTTATTCCTGCTCACAAATTACAGTCCATCATCAAGAGAAGCCAGGGCAGGAGCTCAAGAACAAACCTCAAGATAAGAACTGAAGCACAGGGGCTGGAGAGATAGCCTAGCGGTTAAGAGCACCGACGCTCTTGCAGAGGACCCGGGTTCGATCCCCAGCACCCACATGGCGGCTAAGAACCGTCTGTAACTCCAATTCCAGGAGAACTCCAGTTCCAGGGGAATCTGAGACCCTCTTCTGACCTCCGCGACATTGCACGACACGGGTGCACAGACCTGCATGCAGACAATACATTCATACACACACAAAAATAAATAATAAAAAAAAAATTAAAAAAAAAAACAAAAAACTGAAGCACAGATCATGGAGGAAGGCTGTTTACTGGGTTACCCCCAGGCTCATGCTCAGCCCATATTTTATACAGACCCACATGTCTAAGGCTGTACCACCCACAGTGGGCTGAGCCTTCCTACATCAATATGCAATTTAAAAATGCCCCACAGACATATCAACAGGGCAATCAGGTCTAGGAAATTTCTCAATTGAGTTTCTCTTCCCAGGTGACACTAATTTTTGTCAAATTGACAATAAAAACTAAGGAGTACACAACTCTAGTCATCCTAACCACTTACAGCGTGTGGAGGAGGTGGGTAGCATAGATTACTGATAAAATCCATGGTTCATAGTCCAGGAACATAAACTCCCAAGAGACTCAGATCCAATTGTGTGATATAGCATGGTTTCCCCTTTCCACTACATTGCCAACAGCTAGTCAGCTGGCCTATCATATCACCATTCTTATATTCAGTACATCATGTCCATCTCACAAGAAAAAATATAGCAAGATGTTAAGTAGCAAAAAATTCTATTTGAAGCATCTGAACAAATAGCAGAGCAGTCATATATGGCAGGAATTGGAACTGACCTTAGGAATTTAAAAACATATACTATTAATATATGGGATTTTAATGGATAAAGTAGACAGAATGCAAAAATAAATACTAAGAGTAGAGAGATGGAATTTCTAACACATAATCTCAAATATATGCTGACTATGAGTCCAAACATTGTGACACAAAGGAACAACATCACATGGTGGCCGCAAACAACTGTAACTCCAGTTCCAGGTGATTCAACACCCTGTTCTAGTCTCCAAGCATGCACATGGTACACATTCTTACTACACCCTGTTCTAGTCTCCAGGCATGCACATGGTACACATTCACACAACACCCTGTTCTGGTCTCCGGGCATGCACATGGTACATATTCATATAACACCCTGCTCTGGATTCCAGGCATGCACATGGTACACATTCATAAAGCATCCTGTTCTGGTCTCCAGGCACACACATGGTACACATTCCTACAACACCCTGTTCTGGTCTCCAGGCACATACAAGGTACATATTCATATACATGTACTCATACAAATACTCATACACATATAATTAAAACAAACCTTTAAAAACATTGAAAAAAAAACAGGAAGTATGTGAAAGACAAAAATAGGAACAAAATTCTACATGGGCTGAGTAGATTCCAGTGGATGAATTTGTACTTAGCGACATCTGAGTACAAATGTTTGACTGGAGAGGACTTACCATGTATGACAGAATGCATGAGGTCTGGTGGGGGTTAAAGGAGTACTGATAGGGCAGGGAGGTTTAAACTTAATTAATAACTGTTCTATGAAATTACCAAAGCTCAATAAAAACGTTTTTTAATATGATTTAAAAAAGTGCAAGAAATTAAAGACCAAGAAATGTTGTCTCTAAAGTTCAGGAAAAAGAAGACCAAGAATTGTCTCTATAAATCCAACTGTCACCAAACAGTTTAAATGTCAGTAGTCTAAACACACCATTCAAAAGGTAAAACTTGTCAGAGTAGGTTGAAAAGAAAACAAGCTCCATTCATCATTCTTTTTGCCATTACTCTAGATTCCATGTGACCAGTGGACTTGAGTTGAAGCTAACATGCCTTTCTACCAATTCAAACTTCCCCTCAGACTTCCATTCTTTGTCACTTTAGTTTGCAGGGCCCCAGTGAAAGACCCTAGAAAGAGAGAGGAAGAAGATTCTGTTTTCCCTTTTTCTTTACAGTTCTACAAGATAAAAAAAAGTCCTGTCAATGTGGGGTGGTAGGAGAACCACAACAGCGTTAGCACCTGTGAGGACCCTGACTTCACGACAGTGTGAGCACCTGTGAGGATGCTGACTTCACAACAGTGTGAGCACCTGTGAGGATGCTGACTTCACAACAGTGTGAACACCTGTGAGGATGCTGACTTCACAACAGTGTGATCACCTGTGAGGATGCTGACTTCACAACAGTGTGAGCACCTGTGAGGACTCTGACTTAACATCATGAGCACCTGTGAGGACCCTGACTTCACAACAGTGTGAGCACCTGTGAGGATGCTGACTTCACAACAGTGTGAACACCTGTGAGGATGCTGACTTCACAACAGCATGAACACCTGTGAGGATGCTGACTTCACAACAGCATGAACACCTGTGAGGATGCTGACTTCACAACAGCATGAACACCTGTGAGGATGCTGACTTCACAACAGTGTGAGCACCTGTGAGGACGCTGATTTCACAACAGTGTGAGCACCTGTGAGGACGCTGACTTCACAACAGCGTGAGCACCTGTGAGGACGCTGACTTCACAACAGCGTGAGCACCTGTGAGGATGCTGACTTCACAACAGTATGAACACCTGTGAGGGTGCTGACTTAACAACAGTGTGAGCACCTGTGAGAACCCTGACTTCACAACATCGTGAGCACCTGTGAGGATGCTGATTTCACAACAGTGTGAGCACCTGTGAGGAAGCTGACTTCACAACAGTGTGATCACCTGTGGGGGTGCTGACTTCACAACAGCGTGAGCACCTGTGAGGATGCTGACTTCACAACAGTTCTTCTCTCTCCCCTTCCTTCCTCTTTTTTCTTTTTTTCTCCCCCTTTTTCTCTCTTCTCGTGTGTGAGCACCTGTGAGGATGCTGACTTCACAACAGTGTGAACACCTGTGAGGATGCTGACTTCACAACAGTGTGAACACCTGTGAGGATGCTGACTTCACAACAGTGTGAGCACCTGTGAGGATGCTGACTTCACAACAGTGTGAACACCTGTGAGGATGCTGACTTCACAACAGTGTGATCACCTGTGAGGATGCTGACTTCACAACAGTGTGATCACCTGTGAGGATGCTGACTTCACAACAGTGTGAGCACCTGTGAGGATGCTGACTTCACAACAGCGTGAGCACCTGTGAGGATGCTGACTTCACAACAGTGTGAGCACCTGTGAGGACGCTGACTTCACAACAGTGTGAGCACCTGTGAGGACTCTGACTTAACAACATCATGAGCACCTGTGAGGACCCTGACTTCACAACAGTGTGAGCACCTGTGAGGACGCTGATTTCACAACAGTGTGAGCACCTGTGAGGACCCTGACTTCACAGCAGTGTGAGCACCTGTGAGGACGCTGACTTCACAACAGCGTGAGCACCTGTGAGGATGCTGACTTCACAACAGTGTGAGCACCTGTGAGGATGCTGACTTCACAACAGCGTGAACACCTGTGAGGATGCTGACTTCACAACAGCGTGAACACCTGTGAGGATGCTGACTTCACAACAGCGTGAACACCTGCGAGGATGCTGACTTCACAACAGCGTGAACACCTGTGAGGATGCTGACTTCACAACAGTGTGATCACCTGTGGGGGTGCTGACTTCACAACAGCGTGAGCACCTGTGAGGATGCTGACTTCACAACAGTGTGAGCACCTGTGAGGATGCTGACTTCCACACAGCATGGAACCAACGTTGTGTATGTGTATGTGTTTGACTTCACAACACGTGTGAGCACTGTTGAGGGTGCTGATCTTAACCACACACGCTTGATGCACCGTGAGGATGCTGACTTTCACAAACAGAGAGAGAGAGATTCTGCCTCCACAACAGTGTGAGCACCTGTGAGGGTGCTGACTTCACAACAGTGTGAGCACCTGTGAGGATGCTGATTTCACAACAGTGTGAGCACCTGTGAGGATGCTGACTTCACAACAGCATGAACACCTGTGAGGGTGCTGACTTAACAACAGTGTGAGCACCTGTGAGAACCCTGACTTCACAACATCGTGAGCACCTGTGAGGATGCTGATTTCACAACAGTGTGAGCACCTGTGAGGAAGCTGACTTCACAACAGTGTGAGCACCTGTGAGGATGCTGACTTCACAACAGCATGAACACCTGTGAGGATGCTGACTTCACAACAGCATGAACACCTGTGAGGATGCTGACTTCACAACAGCATGAACACCTGTGAGGATGCTGACTTCACAACATCCTGAAAGCACCTGTTGAGGAATCTGCTTACAACAGCGTGAGCACTCTGTGAGGTGTGCTGACTTCACACAGTCTGTGAGCACCTGGGGGATGCTGAACTTCACAACAGTTTGTGAGCACCTGTGAGGACTCTGACTTAACATCATCATGAGCACCTGTGAGGATGCTGACTTCACAAGAGTGTGAGCACCTGTGAGGACTCTGACTTAACAACATCATGAGCACCTGTGAGGACCCTGACTTCACAACAGTGTGAGCACCTGTGAAGTCGGACCCCCCCTTTTGGGGGGGGGGGCGATTCAATCACGGCAGTCCCACAGCATCTGTTAAAGGATTGCTTGCCTTTCACACCAAGTGTGAGCACCTGTGAGGAAGCTGACTTCACAACAGTGTGAACACCTGTGAGGATGCTGACTTCACAACAGCATGAACACCTGTGAGGATGCTGACTTCACAACAGCATGAACACCTGTGAGGATGCTGACTTCACAACAGCATGAACACCTGTGAGGATGCTGACTTCACAACAGCATGAACACCTGTGAGGATGCTGACTTCACAACAGCATGAGCACCTGTGAGGACCCTGACTTCACAACAGTGTGTGCACCTGTGAGGATGCTGATTTCACAACAATGTGATCACCTGTGAGGATGCTGACTTCACAACAGCGTGAGCACCTGTGAGGATGCTGACTTCACAAGAGTGTGAGCACCTGTGAGGACTCTGACTTAACAACATCATGAGCACCTGTGAGGATGCTGACTTCACAACAGTGTGAGCACCTGTGAGGACGCTGACTTCACAACAGCATGAACACCTGTGAGGGTGCTGACTTCACAACAGCGTGAGCACCTGTGAGGATGCTGACTTCACAACAGTGTGAGCACCTGTGAGGATGCTGACTTCACAACAGCGTGAACACCTGTGAGGATGCTGACTTCACAACAGCATGAACACCTGTGAGGATGCTGACTTCACAACAGCATGAACACCTGTGAGGATGCTGACTTCACAACAGCATGAACACCTGTGAGGATGCTGACTTCACAACAGCGTGAGCACCTGTGAGGGTGCTGACTTCACAACAGTGTGAGCACCTGTGAGGATGCTGACTTCACAACAGTGTGAGCACCTGTGAGAACCCTGACTTCACAACATCGTGAGCACCTGTGAGGATGCTGACTTCACAACAGTGTGAGCACCTGTGAGGGTGCTGGGGAAAGAGTTCAGGAATCCCTCTTGACATTCCACAAAATTTCTTGTGAACAGAAACTACTATAAAAAATAAGTTTTTTCATTAAAAAACATGAACAAAGCAGGCATAGTGAAAACCCCCCCCCCCCCCCAACTGTAATTCCAATGCATCTTGCCGGAGACTGAGGGCAAAGCGGATCATGAGTTCTAAAGTCATCGAGGACCCGTCTCAAATATATTATATTATATATTGATATATATATATATTTAGTATATACATATATATATATCATTATTTCTATATGTGTGTTGTGTGGTGTGTGTGTATGAGTATGCATTCCTCAATCAACAATTTGTTTCCATGGAGTTAAGAGTAACACCCATTGAGCTATAACAAATAGGTAATAAAGTTACCGTATTTTCTCATTTTTTAATATGGGCTTGTTTCACTTAAGAGTATGCCATTAAATTTCCTGTCTTCTTTTGCTTGAATAGCTCATTTCTGTTAGAGGGTAGATATTTCATAGAACGGAGTTGATAAACATAGTTTAATTCTCATTATTTCCCCAACTGTCAGAGTAATGGGATACACTTCTCCATCTTTTTTTTTTTTTTTAATTTTTTGTTTCATTTTATTTTATTTCTGTATGTGTCGCATTGAATGTATTGCTGCATGCAAGTTTGTGCACCCGTGTCGTGCCAACGCCGCGGAGGTCAGAAGAGGGGTATCGGATTCCCTGGAACTGGCGTTCTTCCGGAAATTGGCGTTTAGGACGGTTCTTACGGCGCCCATGTGTGTGCTGGGGCTCGAAACGAGGTCCTCTGTAAGAGCGGTAGTCGGCGCTTCTCTACACCGCTAGGCTATCTCTCCAGCCCCCACCACTTTCCATCTTTTAAAGCTTTATTCATCTTTAAATATACTGAAAAAAAAAAAAAGCAAGACTTTTTAATAAACATTGTCCACATACTGTCTTTGCAATCATGCAAAAGAAAACTTTTAAAAACCTTACAGTTGTCATTTTATTTTTATTTTTTCTTGATGCTTGTGTATTTTCATAACATCATTTTTTCCATTTCAGTTCGGGCATATTTCCCTTCCCCTTCCCCCCCACCGCCACCCCCACTCCATCCCAGATCATGCATTCTGCCATAAAATGTCCTGGCCTCTTTCTCTCAGTTTTTTTTTCATTTTTTAGCAATACGTGATAATTTATGAGTACACGCACCCTTCAATCTGTAAAACCACTTTGCAAGCAGTTGTGCCAAATCACACCCCCACAGCCCAAGGCTCCCACCTATTCCAGCAGGGGGTCTGTATGTTCAATCAACTTGACCAAATGAGTGTCCCGGCATATTGCTGTAGTTTCACATTCATCCCAATCACAGCCTTACATTCTACCACACCAACCCCATCCCGCAGAATTTATTCCCTGGGCTTAGAAAGGTGGCACAGGTGGATGAGAAGCACAAACAGTTTACTTTCTCTGGAGCTGTTGTCTTGGACTTGGTCATTCTGGCTGTTTTCTTTATGGGCTGACAGTTTGTCCAGGAATAACCTTTCGATTCCTACTAATGAAGCACAACCAATTAGATATATAGGTATTTAACAGTACTAATGGTTATCGTAGATTACTTTGGTATCGACACAGCTGTTTGGATGGTTATTTTTAATCCATCATTACATTTTTTTCTATTTGAGCAAACATATCTGTGCCTTGATTTCCACCCTATAGTGTAAATATAATACAACTGCCTTCTGGGACTCATGGGTTCAAAAAACCAAAACCTTAAAAAAAATTAAATGGGGGTAGTCTACCAGATAGGAAATGGAACCTTTTGTCAAAAATCTGCAATCCAAATCTTAAAAACTAACTACGGGAAAAGATCCTTCTATGTTCCACATGTCAAAATGTCATCAAATTAACGGCTGAGAAAGAAAAAGGTACAGCTTTGCATCGAGTAGGATTGTACCAGAAAGTGCCAACGGAAAGTGGTCCACCTGACCATTGAAAGGAAGAAAAGCCTCAGATTTCTAAAAACATCAAACCCCTCTGTGGATTCCACTTGTAACCAATGTGTTGTACTAATGAGTCCTAATGAAAACTTACCTTCTAGGAGCCGTCAAATGTTTTAATATGAGAGCTTTTCTTTACCCCTCCCCCATAGAACAAGGAGAAATATTGATTGCTGATGTCGTTCTCCAAATGTAAATGGAGATAAACTTATTATAGAGGTATGTGTGCTTATAAAAACTGGGTAAAACTTGTCTTCTTGACTTGACTAAATAGGCCCTTAGGAACTGTTGAAAAGGATTTTTCTCTATTCAGAACCAAATATGATACTAAACTCTCCTTAAGCTATGCACTTAAGCAAAATATATTAATGCAGGAGCTCTGACATCAGCAATGGATTATTCTACCAAGGAGATGTTGGCCAGGGGATCCAAGCCCCTACAAAAGGTAAAGGCTCCTTGCCTCTAAACTGGGATACCTGCAAGAAGAGAGGCGATAAGGCCCTGCTGTCGAAGACTTGATGTTAACATGGGAAAGATGTATTGAGACCACACATGCAAGTGTACAGATGGTCTCTGGAATACCAGAGAGTGTTACCAAAGGCCACTATACCAATAAAGCAAATATGGGTCTCCTTCAGTCAAGCAAGACTCCTCTGTCAGCACCAGCCTACACCTCACTTGCCTGGAAATACTGTGCAGCAGAGGCAGCCATATGCCTCTATATCCCAAATCTAATTGGCTATTGGCTCTCTCCTTGGAGGAATAACCCACGGCTGATGCCACAAGCTTACACCCTCTAATGGTCAGGAGATGTTATAAGCTACAGTAAGACCCTGCCATATTCAACAGAAAAAAATGTAATTCATGGATTACAGTTGTCATTTTAAACAACTTGTCTTCTATGCAGAAAGCAGCTAATAGAAGGATGCAGTGAAACATAACATAGCACTCAGAACACTGACACTCATAGTGCAAGTGGCAGGGCTGAGGACGTAGCTTAATCAGTGAAGCCTAAGGACTTGAATTTGGATCCCCACATCCATGTGAAAAGATGGGAATGGAAGTATGTGCCTGTATACTGGCACAGAGGGATTCCTCGAGCTCACTGGACAGCCAGCTTAGCCAAATTGGTGAGCTTAAGATTCAGTGAGAGACCTTATCTCCAAAATACAAGATAGAGAATGGTTAGAAAATACACCTGATACTGACCTCTGGAATCCACCTGCACATACATGTCCACACACTAACACGACCTAGGTGTGTGTACCACACACACACAACTAGTGGTACTAGCTGGTAGGTCATCTTAAGATCATATTAGCTTCTCTTGACTTCACTTTATCTGTAAAATGAGGTTATAATACATTTTCACCAATAATATGATTTCACTGTAGCCAAATCACTTAGTAGCTAACAAAACATTATATTACCAAAGAGGACTATTCATTACTGAAATAAAATATATTTCCTTGTCTGAAAACTCAACTTTTAGAAAAGTCTAAAGAGAGAATTACATAAAAATTATTTACAGATAAGAACATTTTTCTTGGTTAGTGTGTTTGAGTTAAACAACTCATAGTTGTTTAGAGATATCCCATTATTATCAGCCACTCTCAACACTTAGGCTTTAAAAACAAATCACTGAGGGCTGCAGATGAGAATTTTTCACATGGGCACTGGTTATCTAGAGCAGAATACTTTTTTTAATTTTTTGGTATTTTTGAGGCAGGGTATCCCTGTAGCTCCAGCTGGCTAGGAACTCACTATGTAGACCAGGCTGGCCTTGAGCTCACAGAGATCCACCTGCTTCTGCCTCCCAAGTGCCAGGATTAAAGGTTTGTGCCACCACACTGGACAAGAAGAGCAGAATACGTCTTAGGGAGGCTGTCCTGCACTTTGTAGAATATTTAACAGAAAGTCTGCCTTCTATATAATGGAACTCAGAACAGACCTCCAATCAAAAGAGTTGTGAAACTAAAAATACTCTTCATACATAGTCAAATATCCCTGGGATAGATAAGGGGCTCTGTAGTGAATCATAGTGACCTTTGAAAATAAAAGGGGGAGGTCTCTGGAGACGGCTCCATTGGTGATGTGCTTGCTGTCCAGGCCTGAGGATCTGAGTTTGGATCTCCAGTACCCACACAAAAAGCTTCATGTGGTCACACGCACCTATAACTCCAGTGCCTGATGGGGTGGCATGGAGAAATGTAGATCCTGAGAGCTCACTGGTCTACCCAGTTGGTGAATATCAGGTTCAGTGTCAGTGCCTGTCACAAATAACAAGATGGAGAGCTATAGAGAAAGGTACTGATGTTGACCTACACACACACACACACACACACACACACACACACACACCGTAAAACCATAAATGGTTAGGTCATGTCAAATTTCTTTTTCTGGAAGAATTATTCTCAAGGTTTGTAGCTTTTCTGACAGATATGCCTCTGTGATCCTACTCTGAAATGTTCTCCTAGTTCTCAATTATCGGTAAATATAAATATTAACATGCCAGGCTTGGTTATTTTAAGCTTCTAGATTTCCAACTTATTCTTGTTCTACTATTGATAATTTGGTGATAATGATGTTACATAGAATAAATGTTTCTATTGAGTAAATGCAGTTTGGGACACTTTGAGCAAATTATTGAAAATAAGACTATAATGCAAATATTTTTAATTAATCATTTTAAATGCAAATAATTAAATTTCCATGTATTTTTGACAGATTTTCAAGGAAGAGTTTGAAGATCAAAAATATCTACCAATTACCCCTCAGTTCTGCAAAATTTAGTCTTCAACAAGAACACCTTGGGAATCCTAAGAATAGCACTCTTGTTTTTCATCTGGCCTTACTTCCAAGACCCCATGAAGGTCATTTTCTATTGTCACCTCATGTGCCAAAGTGACAAGCGTGGTTTGACTAAAACTTGTTTTGATTAATCTTGCAGCAAGCTGTTCACCAGAATGTCTAACAAACATGTCCTTCTGTTCACTTGCTAGAGTAGAGATCAACAAAGCCAAAATTAAAATGCTATTAGTCCATTAGGTTCTTTCATCAGTGAAGAAGAGAAATATCAGATCACTGATCTAGCAAGGTGTTTACTAATGGTTTAAGATGGTCATATGACAAAAACATGTCTAAAAGCCATTTTCTAGCATCATGTGTTAGTATGTAGTCATATATGTTAATGTCCATGCCAAAGACAAATCTGTAAGTTGTTATTCAAGACTTTGTCATGGCAAAGTAGCCAGTCTCTGTCCCTGCAAACATGACCAGAAGTATAAAAGAAAGGAAGGTTTGGTGCTAAGTTCCAGAACAAAGTTTCTGAAAGCCAGAGGGGAGAGAGGGAGGACAGAAGAAGGAGGGTCTTCCTTTCCCTCTCTCTGACTCAGAGGAATTATCCCCTCATTGCTTTGGCTTGTCTTCATCTCAGTCCTGATCAGAAAGTACCACCAACATCCTTGGTCCCAGTTTCCGGGATCCTTTGAGCACACCCCTTTTCTTGTCTTTCAACCCAGGGCCAGTAGCAATTTAACACTGCTACCCTCTGGGCTTCTTCTTCAACTTCTTAGCCTGTCCATCACTGGCTGAAACTTCTCTCTAGATTCAATCCTGGGTGGGAAGACTTCGTGTGATTTTGTCGCACTGTAATCTTAACTGATAAAAACAACTGCTGTATCTTCTAAGTTCTCCAAGAACTAAAGCACCTGGTATGGCCCAGCTGCTCGGTGGGCACCAAGATAAGTGTTTCCATTAAATGAATGCAAAAAGCCTTATAACTTACTGACAAAATGGAAGTAACATCTTATCAAAAATAACTTCCTATTCATGTTTAAGTATTCCACTGTGTCCAATCATGTTATTAAGCACTGCTGTCCTTTTCATATTATTTGTCTACCTTCTCATTGTAAAACTTTAAAAAAAAACGACAAAAATAAAAGAATTGAATTATGCCGGTTGTGGTGGAACACGCCTTAATCCCAGTACTTGGGAGGCAGAGGCAGGCAGATCTCTGTGAGTTCAAGGCCAGCCTGGTGTACATAGAGAGTTCCAGGACAGCTGGGGCTACAGGGGGACCCTGTCTCAAAAAGATAAAAAATTGAATTATAAGACAAATAAACTATAACAATTTCCCTTATAACTTCTATCAAGGGCATGTCCTCTCCCAGTCTCCTAGAAACCTCTTCCATATGCTGAATTTCTACCTTGACTTCTTTTAAAAGAAAAAACAAGTATCCTAAATTTTTATAGTAATCTCTTTTTATTTTTATGTTTTTTAGCACAAAATTATGAATCTTTGGACTACCATTTGTCTTGCTTAAAAAGATAACATGCCCCTTCAGTGCCTTTGTCTATAGGTGACTCCTTCATCCATTATTTTCCCTTATATGTCTGTTGAATAATCTGAGTCTTTGCCATTAGATTTTCCCAGAATTTGCATTTCTTCAATACTATACTTACTTAGATGTAATTGAAGACACTCTTGCACTCTGGATTTTCTTCGTATTAACCCCTGGACATAGAGGGTTGATTTCATGAGGCCATCTGTGTTGGGTGAGTCTTTGATAAGAGAGTCAGGCCTGCTGGTCTTCAATCCTTTGTGATGGTAGGAACTGTTAATGCTCAGTCCCCAGACGCATTAGTCCACTCAATTTGCACCATGTAATTACTCTACTTTTGTAACTGTCATATTATTAATTGGCTATAATAATCTTATAAGATATTTTTTTTCATCTGCTCTTTGATTAGCTAGTGATATGGTGCTTGTAGGGGAAACAGAAGAAAATCAGATTGGGGGGTTCCCTGAAAATTTTTAATTTGAAATAAAAATTGTCTTATTCAGAAAGTAATTTCTAACTATAGCATCATTAACTAATGGATGTTCTACATCTTGTGGATTTTAATCTACTATAACTCCTTCGCTTCAAAATAT
The DNA here is from genome assembly GCA_009823505.1 of Rhizomys pruinosus. Classification (NCBI taxonomy): domain Eukaryota; kingdom Metazoa; phylum Chordata; class Mammalia; order Rodentia; family Spalacidae; genus Rhizomys; species Rhizomys pruinosus. Next base: position 1,353,252 of record VZQC01001376.1, on the reverse strand, counting down.
AACTTGATCTCTTTAGTAATTGGAATCTCTTCAGGAATCTCTTGAATCCTTTCCAGAGTGTCCTTGTTGTGTATGTCGGAATGTCTCAAGTTCACCTTGTACATTTTCTGTGCCAATCCCCAGATGAGACAATTCTCAAAACAGTTCTGGTTTCTAATAATGGAAAAATATATCCCTAGACCACAGCTTGGTCAGTAACTGTGTTTTAAGTGATCGGGATTTTAGGGCTTTTAGTGGAAGTAAAATAATGTACAAAGAATTTAAACAATACTAGCCATCACCCCTTCCCATGGTTACTCACCAGAACTTTACAGTCAGACCCCATTGCTTAAGGTACCACATAGATGAGCTGTAGAACAAACAAGGAGAAAGCAAGCTGGAGCTGACTTTAGAGCCTCAGCTCTACCGGCTAGCTTTCATAGTGATGGAGCTTGCTATGCACGTTACCAGAACAGAAATTGATAAAAAACTTACTGTCAATTATAAGAAGTACAACAACAGCTGGCCTGGCAAGATATGTTCACCAGTGCAATAGTAACAAAAATATTATGGCAGTAATCAACTCCTCTCTAACTGGATTACCGACCTGCTTCATGGGACGGAACCCATACCTGACATGGATATCAGGACCAGGAACCTGAGACTAGAGAAGTCACAAAGCACAGGGGAGAACCTAATAGTAGTTTTCTGCTAAATAGTTATAGTATTAAACTGACTCCTAATGCCTTATTGTTATATACCGATAAATTAATTCATCTCTCTACTCTCATCAGAGAAGCTTCCCTGTACAACAGATGGTGATTAATACAGAAACCCACACAGCTAGCCAATATGCAGAGAACAAGAGGCTGCAGATTGCTTATATCTGAATAGGACACTTATACCAAGTCACAGGGATCATTGTGTAAGTAGTCAGAGGTGACCGATGACAACAAGAAAATAGTTTTCCAGACAACTGGTTCCTCATATGAACTCATAGCAATGGTGACAGTGTGCACAAGTCCCATGTCAGCTCAAATAAGAGAAAAATCCCAGCATAGATGTGGGGAAGAAGGTAAGAAATCCCAAACCAGAGCTGGAGAAATGGTTCAGTGGTTAAGAGCACTGACTGCTCTTGCAGAGGACTTGGGTTCGATTGCCAGCATCCACATGGTGGCTAACAACCGTTGGTAATTCCAGTTCCAGGGGCTCAACAACTTTTTCTGACCTCCACAGGCATTGCATGACATGGGTGCACTTACACACTTGCAGATCATACTTTTATACACACAATTAAGAAATAATAAATTTAAAAATAAATAAATAAATACCCCAACCTTACCTTAGGAACTATTGGCAACTGATGGCTACTGGGAAGGGCAAGGTCAGTCTCTTTCAAGGATGTGATTCATGGTAAGTTAGCTGGCTTCAGTGGATGGAGCCACACACTGAAGGACATTTGTGGACACAAATTAGATTCTATAGGCCTTATTAAATACATAAGTATATGTGAGCAGGGAGCAGTAAATGGAGCTGTGGGTAGGGAAGGGATCCAAATACAATCTATTATGAAAATTGCAAAACTGAATAAAAAAATTTAAAAATAATGGTTCATAACTTCATATTGATATTTCCAATTCAAATATTAAAATTGAGTTTGTGGATTTAACTTAACGTCACCCCAAGTACTTCTGAATATTCCTTTCTCAAAAACAACAGGTATTATAATGTTCCATAATAATTCATTTGTTTTCGTCTTATGTTGTGTATAGAACAAGTTATACATGACCAAAAATATCTTAGACAGGAAAATGTATTTTGTCTTACAGATTAGAGATGATCACTGGGGGAAGTCAGGGCAGTAACTGAATCCAAGACCAGAGAGGAACTCTGCTTACTACTTGTTCAGCTATGTTTCTTATGTGGTCCAGCCTGGCACCTCTCACAATGCACAATGCCCTCACAGACATGGCCACAGGCTAGTTTCATCCAGGGGAATTCTTTAGTTGAGATTCCTTCTTCATAGTTGGCTCTAGTTTGTGCCAAGTTGACAAAAATTAACCAGCATACCATTCTTTTCAGCCTTGTGTGAGTTATGTAAATAAGTATTCATTTGTTTTTCACTATTCTTGTGTTGCTGTCCATAACATCTTTTTTGCATAAAGGTTAGTCAATAGATTCCATAGGGAAAGCTCATCTGTGAAGTATTTCCTGAGTTCTGGCATATTGATGAGAATCTGTGCCTTTTGTACTTATCTAATTGCTGATGTATAAAACTTAAGGCCACATATTTTCTTGAGTATTTTTAAAAATATAATTCCATTTACTCTGAGGATAAAGGACAGAAGTCAAAACTCTGGCTGGGATGTTATTTTATTAGCTATTTATTGTATTTTGTTTTGTATGTTTCATATTTTTGAGACAGGGTTTCCTTGTAGCCCCAGTTGGCCTGGAATTCACTATGTAGACTAGGCTGGCCTTGAACTTACAGAGATCTGCCTGCCTCTGCCTCCCAAATGCTGGGATTAAGGGTGTGGGTCACACGCCCAGCTTTTTAGCTATTTTATCATAACTTTGTTCTTCCTTATAAATTTTATGCTTTGGAGGCCTGAAGACCAAAAAGATGGAATTTTTGTATTCCAGCAAGTTTGCTAGTATTGGCCAGTAGGTGTCGTCATGTACAGCAGCATAGTGTGACTGTGACTGACTGCCCCTTTAGGCCTCCTTCCCCAAATCCTTCAGATTTTAGCTGTCTCTTTCCCTGGCACTTAAATGGCATGTTAGACTTTAGGTTGTCAATATCTTTACCTAGCCATATGTGGTGGTTTGAATGAGTGTCCCCCATAGGCTTTAAGTATTCAGGCATTTTGTCTCCAGTTGGTGGCACTGTTTTTGGAGGTCTTAGAAGGTGTGGTCATGCTAGAGGAAGTATGTCACTGGGGGCAGGCTTAGTGAGTTTAACAAGCCTTGCTGTCTCCAGTCCCTCTCTTGGCTTCCTGTGCTCATTGCGAGATGTGCCCCTCGGTTTGCTGCTCCAGCTCCAACAGCCATGCCTCCTGCCACAATGGACTCTAATTCCCTGGAACCGTCACTCGTAAGCTCAAATAAACTCTTCCTTTTATAAGTTCCTTTGGTCATGGTGTTTTATCACAGCAACAGAAAAGTGACTAATACACCATATGTGTTTTGAGGGATATGCTACCAGCTAGTTGTGTAGCAGATAGTGTTCATGCATTTTTTATTTTGCTATTTAATTGCTCCATGTTTTCCCTTAAAATGTGAGAAAAATCCCAACTTTATGCTGCCACTGCTATGTTCAACTTCTCTAAATTCCCCACAATTTCATTTTAAATATAAACACATGTTTTATTAAAGACAGGTCAATAGAAATATAATTTAAGTTGTAAAAATCCTTGTAGGCTTGTAGCTTGATGGATAATGTATACAGTCAAGTAACCAACATCACAGTCAACAGAGGAAGCATTTCATTTTGGAAATTATTTAGGCATCCTTTCAGCTCATCTCTGGAAGCATAGCTGCCATCACACCTATATGGCAGCCTTTCTGAAATCACACACGTAGAATCATGTAATCTATATCATTTTTTCTTGCTTCTTTCATATAACATAATGCTTTTATGTATCATCAATACATTACTTTTGCATGTTGAATAATATTCTTTGTATAGAAATATCACACTTCTTATTCATGAATTGCTGGACATGAGTTATTTCCAGGTTTGGGCTATTATGTACTGTCTGGATATAGGTTTGTGCACCGGTGTCGTGCAATGCCTCGGAGGTCAGAAGAGGGTGTCGGATTCCCCTGGATCTGGAGTTAAAGACGGTTTTCAGCCACCATGTGGATGCTGGGGATTGAACCTGGGTCTTCTGCAAGAGCAGTTGGCGCTCTTAACCGCTAGGCCATCTCTCCAGCCCCGGTTTGGGCTATTATGAATCAAACTGCCTATTCACACAGAAATATTTGCAGAGATAATGTATTTTTATAGATCTTTGAGATGCAATTTTTTTTTATTTTGTTGGTGGTTTTGTTTTGATTTGGGGGGTTTCTGTTTGTTTGTTTGTTTGTTTATTTGTTTGTTTGTTTGACAGGGTCTCCCTAGTCCCATCCTGCATGGAAGTCACTATATGGACCAGGCTGGCCTCAATCTCACAGAGATCCATGTGCCACCATCTTGGCTTTTGAGCTTATTTTTACACTACGTTTTTTTTTTTTTCTGCTTTATCAATATGCAGGCCAGTCTGGCCTGAACTTGCTATCCTCTGACCTCAGCCTTTTGTGTGTCAGAATTGAAGTCTTAAGTCCCTGTACCCAGTCTATTAAATACCTCCTAGAATTTCACTTCATTTTCTAGGCACAGGATTTCTAAAGTATGTCACAAGAACACAACAATTTAACTTTATTAGAAACTCCTAAATTGTTTTCTGCAATGACCTTGAATTAGCTCTGGGTTCCCATTGGTTCCCCATTCTACTAATACTTACCTCTTGTTAACTTTAGACCAGTTAATAGGTTATCTCCTTTGCCTTTAGTTTGCATCAGCTTAGTGAATAGTACTGTTCAGTTTCTTTTCATGTATTTATTTTCATGTCATTTTTTGCTTTTTTTATGGATTACTATATTATCAAATTGCAAGACTTTATTATGTAAATTAAATTCAAGTCTTTTACAAGTTGTTTTCCAAATATTTTCTCAGTCCATACACTAAATTTTCTATTCTTAAATATCTTTTAAAGGTTTAAATTTTTTTCAGAGAAGATAATTTAAATGAAAAAAAGTCCAATTTGTCACTTTTTTTTCTTCCTGTGATTCGTGGTGTGTGTGTGTGTGTGTGTGTGTGTGTGTGTGTGTGTACCTCTGAACAACCAGGATTGAAAAGATTTTCTTCCATGTGTTTTTGAGGAAGACCTTGTTTTTCTAACATGTATTTATTTGTGTGTGCTTGCATGCCCATGTGCATGGGATAACACATGAGAGGAAGTCAGAGAGCAGCTTGTGGGAATTGCTGCTCTTCTTCCATCATGTGGATTCCTGGAATCGAACTCAGGTTGTCAGGCTCAGTGGCAAGTGCCTTTACCACTGAGCCATCTTGACAGCCCTTTGCTTATTTTTTATCTTGCATTTAGGCTTAAAATTTATTTCGAGCTCATTTCCTTACTGCAGTGTTGGTAGGTGTTGAACTTCCTTATTTGGCATCCAGATGCCAATTATTTCCACCCCATATGCTGAGAAGACTCCTCCATTAAGTTCCTCTGGTACCCTTATCAAATAAACAGTTGACTATATGCATGTTGCTCCATTTCTGGGTTCAGTCTCTTTGCTCAATAAGTATATTCTTAAGTCAACTCAACACTACCCTGCTTTCATTTACGGTAACTTTAAAATAAGTTTTGAAATCTGAGAGTGAGACTTCCAACTTTTTGTATACTTCAGATTATTTTGTGTAACCTGGGCCCTTTCATCTTCACATAAATTTCAGAATCATCTTGACAATTTCTAAATAAACAAATAAATAAATAAACTGCAGGGTATTTGAGTGTGTAATTAGAGGATAATTAGCATATTCTCAATATTGACTTCTTCCTGATCCATTAATACTGTATTTCTCTCCATGTTTTACATCTTTCCTCTTCCTGGGTAATAGATTATGATTTTTCAGTGTAACAAATTGTATCCCTAAATCTTTACTTCCAGGAAATGATGCTTTGGTCATCAAGGGGCTGAATGTATGATGGTGGTCCTGAAGATGCTGCCTGGTTGTGTTTTCCGTGTGCCCATTATGTTCAATGAGATCACGCCATATGACATTTTTTTTTTTTTTGGCACAGGCTTTTAATCCTAGCACTCCGGAGGCAGAGGCAGTCAGATCTCTGTGAGTTCAAGGCCAGCCAGGTCTACAGACTGAGTTCCAGGACAGCTGGGGCTACAGGGAGACCCTGTCTCAAAAAGACCAAAAAACAAAAAAAGAACCCATATGACATCTTCTAAAGACACCTTTCTCAGAACCTGTCCCCTTTGTTAAGTGATGTGTGACTAACTGTATGCAGATATACAACTTACTTTTTTCTACAAGGATACCAATCCCTCTTTAGTCTGTTAATATAATAAAATTCAACATTTAATATAGTAAACTATTTAAATGTCAATCAATCTATCATTCCTAAAATAAATCCCTATTGGTAGTTATATCATATTCTTTTTTATGTATTAGGATTTGATTCACTAAAATATTGTCAAATATTTTTCTGCATATATATATATATATATATTTATGATAGCTATTGGACTATTTTTTATTTTATTTATTCTTTATGTGTATGAATGTACTGTCTGCATACAGGTCTGTGCACCCGTGTCGTGCAACGCCGCCAAGGTCAGAAGAGGGCGTCAGATTCCCCTGAACTGGAGTTAAAGACGACTCTCAGCCGCCATGTGGGTGCTGGGAATCGAACCCTGGTCCTCTGCAAAAGCAGTCGGTGCTCTTAAAAGCTAGGCCATCTCTCCAGCCCCTGGACTATAGTTTTAAAATGCCTTTGTACAGTTTTTAAATCAGTATATCAGGTAATATTGACTTAATGAAATGAGTTGGTACGTCTTTCCACCCAAATCCTTTTGGAACAATGTATAAAGTTGGTATTATTTCCTCCTCCAAGTTCATTAGGGCTTGGACAGTAAAGTTTCAAGGGCCCAGAACACTCATTGCCAAAGGATTTTAGCTACGTGGTGTTTTAAATAGACTTAAGACTACTAAGGTTACCTACTCCTTCCAGAGATTGGGCATTTTCTACCTCTCCACAATTGTTGTTTGCTTTTATCTAAGCTGTCAAGTTCACAGGAATAAAAAGATGATATTTCTTCATTCTGTTTTCAATGTCTGTAAGATCTGAAGTAACAAACTTTTCCATTTCCATTATCAGCAATATTCATTCTCTCTCTCTCTCTCTCTCTCTCTCTCTCTCTCTCTCTCTCTCTCTCTTCTATATAGAAGCTTATCAATTTTATCAAACTTTATAAAACTAACTCTTTCGAGGGTTTTGTTTCTTTGTTTTGAGACAGGGTCTCCCTATAGCCCCAGCTGGCCTGGAACTCACTCTATAGACCAGACTGGCCTTGAATTCATAGAGATCAGCCTGCCTCTCTACCTTCGAGTGCTAAGATTAAAGGCGTGCGCCATCATGGCCGCCGAGCTTAAAGATGGTTCTTAGCCACCATGTGTGTGCTGGGAATTGAACCCGGATCCTCTACAAGAGCAATCGGTGCTCTTAACTCCTGCACCATCTCTTCAGCCCCCAAAACTAACTTTTGATTTCATTAATTTTTCCTACTAGGTTTCCTCTTTTCTATTTTATTGAATTTCTCTTTTTATTATTTCATTTGCATTAATTAATTGACTTTCATTTTTGTAGAGTTTTAAGTGGAAACTATACCATTGGGTTTCCATTTTAAGACCTTTATAACCATAAGTATTGATGCTACACATTTATAGTTAAATAGCTTTTCAGTTTTACACACACACACACACACACACACACACATACACACACACACACACATAATGTCATGTTTTCAATTTAATTCAGTTCAAAATATTTTATACTCTCTCTGAGATTTCTTTTTCTACCCATGAAGTATTTAAAGCTGCATTATTTAATTTCCAAGTATATAGGGATATTTCAGATATCTTTGGGGCATTAAATTTTAATTTGATTTTTATCTTGCTCATAGAAATCAGTTTTATGTGGCTTTAACTCTTGGCATTTGCTCCATTGGTGCTAATGGCACTAATTTTCTGTATGCACTTAGTGGATGTGCTCCAAGATTGTTTACTGGAATTTTCTGAAATTATCAATGAGGTAAAAGTGACTGGCATCATTATTTAGATATTCTGATTCTTTTGATATACATCATTTATGGAAATAATATTATTGAATTCTATAACTATAATTGTAGATCTCTATATTTTTTCTCCCATATATTTTAAAGTTCTAATGTTAGGAACATACATCTAGGGTTGTAATACTTCCTGTATTGAATCACTTGCTGTTGATGTCCTTGTGACTCTTTTCCTGCTGTGTACTTTGTCTAATCTAATGCTACACACATTCCACAGCTTCCTTCACATGTAATCTTCACATGTCGCCTACTTCGGTGTCTCTTCCTTTGAGTGCTCCTATATCTTCATATTTAAGGAGAGTTTCTTAGAATATATTTGGGATTTTTCTTATGCTAACTTGGCAATAAATAGCTTTTAAACAATATAGTTACATAATTTACATTTAATCCAGTTGCTAATACAGTTTGCTTTAACCCACCTACCTATTAGATTTAAAATATTCAATATTCCTTCACTTTTTTCATTTATTTCTGTCATTATTTGGGGTTAAATAAACATTTTAAATTCTTTTATACATGCAATGGCCTATTAGGTATTTTTTAACTTCTGTTTTCTATAGGACATTTTCTCTCTCTCTCTCTCTCTCTCTCTCTCTCTCTCTCTCTCCATATATATATATGTATATATATATATATATAAAACTTCTTGTCATCCACCATAAAAAAGACATTATTTCAATGTGTTGCAAGAATTACACAATTTTCTACAATTAATTCAATTGTGGTATTGTCTTACTAAGTTTTATTCCTAATTATGTTACAATTTTTACAATACAGACCCATTAATTTTATTATATCACCTAATTTTCTTTCAAAAATATTTGGATAAGAAATATATTGTTATATTCTAAAACTTTTGTAAATATTGTGTCTTCAGTTTTTCTATAGACCTAAACATTCATTTTGTATTAAATTCCTTCTGCATGAGAAACATTAGTATTTCTTCTACTGTTAATTAAATACCAATGAATTTTTTCAACTTCCGTTTGTCGACTATGTTCTCTTCCTATTAAGTATCATAATATAATTTTGTTATGTGTACCATGGTAGGTTAATAGACTGTTTTTTCTTTTAGTACTTTGATGATAAAGATACATATATTTATACATACATACACATACTTTCTATAATTTTTCCTTTTACTACCTTAAAAATACTACCACATTCTTTTGGCTTTCTTTAGCTTCTGCTCATGATAATGTCATGAATATTTTGGAATAATTCAAATCAAGGAAGTGAAGGACTTGTATCATAAAACCTTTAAGATATTGAAGAAAGTAATTAAAGAAGATACAAGAAGATGGAAAGACTTGCTTGGTTCATGGATCAGTAAGATTAATATGGTGAAAATGGCCATCTGACCAAAAGCAGTCTATGAACTCAGAGTAATACACATTAAAATTCCAACATAATTCTTCACAGATACTGAAAAAATAATATCAAATTTCATATGGAAACACAAAAACCCAAAATAGCCAAAGTCATCCTGAACAATAAAAGAACTGCTGGAGGCATTGTAATCCCTGATCTCAAATTATACTACAGAGCCACAGTAACAAAAAACAGCATGGAACTGGCTTAAAAACAGAAGCATTAGTCACTGGAATATAATTTATCAATGTGATTTTACAACCACCTGCTTATTGACAAAGGACCCAAAAATACACACTGGAGAAAAGATATCACATTCAACAAATGGTGCTGATCAAATTGGTTAGCAGCATGTAGAAGAATGAAATTATCTCTATCTCTCACCATGCACAAAACTCAACTCCAAATGGATCAAGTACCACAATATTATACCCAATATCCTGAATCAAATAGAGGAAAAATAATGAACATTTGGAACTTATAGGAACAAGAAAGAACTTTCTGAACAGGACTACTGACTACTTAAGCACAAGCATTAGGTCTAACAATTGACAAATGGGACCTCATGAAACTAAAATGTTTCCCATACAACAAAGGTCACCAACATTCAAATGAAGAGGCAACATACAGAATAAGAAAACATTTTTACCATTTATACCTCTGACAGAGAGTTAGTGTTTAAAATATACAAAAATTCAAAAAGCTGAATACCAACAAAACAAACAACCCAATTAAAAATTGTGGCAACTTCCCTAAAGATGAAACACAAATAAGTAAAAAAATAACTTTAAAATTGTTCAACATCTTTAGTCATAAGAGAAATTCAAGTCAGAACACTTTTGGATTTTATTTTATTCCACTCAAATTGGCTAAAATTAAAAAAAAATTATGGTGAGATGGAGAAAGGGAAACCCTTATCTACTGCTGGTGGGCGTGCAAGCTGGAGCCACTGCTATGGGAGTCAGTGTGCATATTCATCAAACAGCTCAAAATTGATCTACTATATGATCCAGCCACAGAGGTCTTGGGCACTATACCCAAAAGACCCTATACACTACTCCAGAAATACCTACTGATTTATGTTCTTTACTGAAAACAACTTAGATGTCCATTAACTGATCAATGGATACTGAAGGTGTGACAAATTGAAGTATTATTTGGTTTCTTAAAAAATAAAATTGTATGATTTTCAGGTAAATGGATGGATCTGGATACAATCATCCTGAATGAGATCCAGAAACACATCCTGAACGAGGTAACTCATATCCAGAACACATGTTCTCTCTCATAGTTAGATGTTAGCTTTGAAACCCTAGAAATGCATATTTCTGTTTGAAAATCCAGAGAAGCTAGGAAACTAATAAATGGTCTTGGCATGCTGGGGATGCTTTCTGGGATTGGTGGTAGAATGCAGTGAAGAAAGGTTAAAGGGGACTAATAAAGTGGGTAGGGTTAAATGGGATGGAAAATTGAAGGGCAGGGCAGGACAGAGGAGGGAGTATGGATAGGGATAACCAACATTAAAGGACTTTAGAAACAGCACGGAAACCTACCACTACAGAAATTTCTTATACATTACAAGAAGAGATTAAAAGGAGTTACCTTGTAACTGGAGAATGTTGCTCCTACTAAAAACCATTGGTTAACAAAATAAAACCCTAATGCTGAGAAATCCCTCTCTCGAAGCTGTTGGCCAGAGGATCCATATACCCTCAAACAATACTAGCCATTGTCCTGATCTTTGTTAGCCACAGAACTCTGCAATAATACCCTATTGCTGAAGACACCACATAGATGAGCTGTAGACAAACAAGAGTAATCCAGTTGGTACTGACTTCAAAGCTCGTCTTTACTGGCTAACGTTTATAGTGCTGCTAGCTGTTATGCATGTTACCTGAACAGAAAATTAATCAAAAGCCTATCTAGCTGTGAATCCTGCGAACCACATCAACTGGCCTAGCATGATAAGCTCATTGGTGCCATAGTAGCATGAATATTATGGGAGTAACCAATGCCTTTCTAATTAGATTTATGGTCCACTTCGTGGGATAGAGCCCATACCTGACATTGATTTCAGTCATAGCAACCTTGGTTTAGACAGGGAACAGGGCATAGGGGAGAGCCTAATACTGATTTTTTTGGCTGAGGAGATAAGGTATTAAACTGACTTCTAATGACTTATTGTTATACCCATCAGTAAATGCCTCTCTCTCAGCTCTCAGCAGAGAAGCTTTCTTATGTGGCAGATGGAAATTAACCCACAATTGGCCAGTGTGCAGAGAACAAGAGGCCACATGGTGCTTATCCCTAAGTAAGACACCTATATCTAACTTAGGCTCCCCCCAAGCCTCAAGGATCATTGTAGAAGAGGGAGTGACAAAATTCTAAGAGCCAGAGGAGGTTAATGACCACAAGGAAATGGTTTTCTTGTATAGAAAACCATTTTCTTGAGTAGTCAATTATTCATATGAACTCACAGCAACAGTGACAGCATGCGAAAACCCCATGCAAATCCAAATCAAACAAAACCTCAGCATACATATGGAAAAGTAGACAAGAAACCCCAACTCTTGGGGCTGGAGAGAAGGCTCAGTGGTTAAGAGCACTGGCTGTTCTTCCAGTGCTCTTCCAGAGGACCCAGGTTCTATCACAGCATCCACATGAGGATTAATAAACCCAATTTCAGGTCAATTTGATACACTCTTCTGACCTCTATGGGCAGTGCACAACATGCTTGCACTTATATACATATAGGCAATACACTAATACCCATTGAAAAAAAGATGTGACTTTTAGTAGGTTAACCAGGTGATTGACTAACCTGAAGCACATTTAGGACACAAATTAGATTCTACAGGCCATATATATATACTATATGTATATATATATATATTATATATATATATACATATATTACATATATATAGCATATATAAATACACAATATATTATTATATTATATCTATCTAATGGAGAAAGGACAGCCAGAGACACGAGAGAGTGTATTAATGGGGAAGCAAAGTAAGAAGTTGTGGATAAGTAAGAGGATCTAGATAGACATAATCAAAACTATTGTATGAAAATCATGAAAATTCAAAACAAAATTAAAAATTCTCAAATACTCTTATCATTCATTACTAAAAATATATTGAATCAAGGTGTGCTCATTCAATTCCTGCCAAGTTTTTCTCCTTAGAAAAAATGAGTAATGACGCAGCTGTGTGGTTAAATTTTTTAAATTTTATTTATTTTTATGTGTATGAATGTACTGTCTGCTGTAGGTTTGGTGCAACCCATGTTGGTGCAATTCGCGGAGGTCAACAAGGGTAAATCGGAATTCTCTGGAACTGGAGTTAAAGACGGTTCTCAGCCACCATGTGGTGCTGGGGTTGAGCCCCGGGTCCTTCTGCAGAGCAGTCAGCACTCGTAACCGCTGGGCATACTCTCCCATAGCCGCATGATGCACTCTTTGAGGGTATAATAATCAAAGAATGCAATAAAGTGAGTGTACAATAAACATAGCTAGAATTTAGTGCTAATAACTTAATCTTGGGTTGGTGAAATGGCTCAGCAGATAAGGTGCTTCCTACCAAGCTTGACAACCTGAGTTTGATCCCTGGATCCCATATAATTGAAGGAATAAACTATGCCCATTGGTTGTCCTCTGAGCTCCACAGCATGCTGTGGTATACACACACACACACACACACACACACACACATACTCACACACATATACACACACATGCACATTAATTAAATTTAAAAATTAAAAAGAAATAATTTTTGTCATCTTTTTTTTTTTGTTGTTATTTTTATTGGATTCTCAATAATGACACAGTTGTTTGCAGAAACATTGATGTTACTCAGTATATGTCATACAATTAGGTAATTGGTGCATTTTGCAAGTATCTATGTCCAAATTTGAACAACCCATAGTTCCCATAGATCCAGGTGGAGAAGCTGTTATGCACAGGCAGCATGATTGATCAGTTAGAGTCCAGACTATATTCCTGTAGTCTCACGATTCATCACCCTATCTCTCTGCAGCGCTTCTACAATCTACCATGCTCCTCTTCCGCAGTTTGGTTCCCCTGGGCTTTGGGAAAGGGGCACAAGTGGGTGAGAAAGAAAACTGTTTAATTTTCTTTGGAGGTTTGTCATTTTGGACTCCAGTCTGTTCAGGTCGTTTCCCTTCATGGGTTGACAGCTTTTCCAGCGATACCCTTTTAGTCATACTAACAAAGCACAAAGCTATTGGATGTACAGGCATCTTATGCAGTGCCAATTATTATGTCAAGCTAGCTGTGAGCATAGACACAGAATGCTTGGATGGTATGCTAATCGCAAACTGTAGTTTCTCTACAAAGGGTGACAAGTTTACTGTGGCTTATAACTGCTCCTAACCACTAGAGGACATAAGCTTTGTGGCATCCACTGTGAGTTATTCCTCCCAAGGAGAGAGCTAATAGCAAAATTAGATTTGGGATATATATACATTGGTGCTGTTGCGCACAGTATCTACCAAGTCTAGTGTGAGGTGTAGCTTATGTGAGTGGAGGAGTCTTGCTTTGACTCAAGGATACCAATCATTTTGCTGTTATTGTTCGTGGCCTTTTTGCTAAGCTACTCTGATGTATCAGAGGACCATATTTATACGTAGCAGGTGGTCTTCGATAACATTCTTCCATAAGCTCGACATCAGGTCTCGACAAGCAGGGTGGGCCTTACGCCTTTTCTCCTTGCAATATCCAGGTTTATAGGCAAAAGGCCTTGTAAACCTTTTGGGGGGGGGCGGCTTGAGGTACCCTAGCGCAACATCTCATACTGGCAGAATAATCATTGCTGCTTCGCTATTCTCTGTATTAATATATTTGGCTTAATAGCACAACTTTAAACGACTTGTATTATTGAATGGCTCTGAAGAGACAATAATCCTTTTACTGTCCCTATGCTATCATTATCACATTAAAAAAGATTTGTTCCGCTTTTATAGAAGATTACGTGTAAACAGTGAGCTCTAGTTGCAGTTAGAGAGGATCTTCATTACCATCCATGTTTTAGCTTTTTTCCTATAGAGGGGAGGTAGGTAGGTATGGAGAGGTATTCCTCAAGTATCATGGATAGTAAACTTCCATTAGGGAACCCAATATAAAACAAGATATAAACCCTACATATTATCCAAGAGATGCTGCTAGGTGTCTGTGACTCACGACCGCATCCTCAGAGGTCTCTCTTTTCATAATCCTGTATGACATGGCGATCCATCACATCATGTGGTTCCACAGTCCTCCTGCTACCATAAGTTGTATGTTTTCAGCATTTAGATTGGTGATTTTACCTGTGGGAACATAAAGTTCTCCCATTGTTTTTAAGATCAGAAAAATTAAAAATTTGTCAATAGGATTGGAAAACAGAGTTTTCTGTTTGTATCCCAGAAAGGATACTACCCCACCTCCCACCTCCCTCTTTTCTTTTTTTAGGTTTTTATGTTTTGACCTATAGATACCTAAGTTGTAATTACACATACCCTCATAATAGGACAAGGCATAAAATTTCATTAAATTTACCCAAATGTTTCTCATTGTGTATGCTACTTATTTTGGGAAGGAAATTTAAGCTATAGTTCGCTTTAAGTTGTCCTAAAATAAAAGAAAGTGTTATAATGTGTTGTTGTGTTATTCAGAAAAATTATATAGGCAATTTGTCTACCTTAACCCAATACAAATATGAATAAAACAATTAGCATTTTAATTTCCCAATTAGTTCAATTGTATTACCATTTCCACCAAAGCCTACACCTAAATTTAACCTAATTTAACCAATTCACTAAGCCTTAAAATATCCTATATCTTGTGGATAAAGCTTGAGCGGAGTTGAGTACCTGCTAATAAATTTTACCCAATAAACACTTTGCTCTTTAACGATATATTTGACCATGGACTATGACTTTCTACTATATTTGGAAGTACAAAAATTTAAGCTTAATCTCCTTTAATTGGTCCTCCATGTAAAAGAAAGATGTTGTGTATCAGAAAAATATAGGAGGACCAACTCAAATAAACTAATAATAAAACAACTAGCATTTTAAATTCCCAGTTAGTTCAAAAGTCAGTATCTAGCTCCTTTTTTTTTTTTAGC
>VZQC01001376.1:1310392-1337533 GCA_009823505.1 Rhizomys pruinosus | reverse complement strand
AAAAATTAAATTAAACAAAAGGGGATTACAGTTACATATTAAACCTTGTCAAAAGCTTTCAATTTAATCTTAAGGACTAAAACTATGGAAAAAAGATTTGTATGTCTCCCACAGGTCAAAACGTCACCAACTCAAAAGCTGAGAAAGAAAAGGATACAGCCTTCCATCGTGTAGGTCCGTTACCAAGAAATACCGGCAGAGAAGTTCAGCCATCTTAACACTAAAAAGGAAGAAAAGCCTCAGACTGCCTAAGCCACAGCCACCAAACATCTCTGAGGACCATAGGTGCAACATCTGTTTACAGTGAGTCCTAATGAAACTTTACCTTCTAGGTGCCAGCACAGTTTCAATATGAGAGACCTCCTTACCTCTTTTTCACTAGACACAAAGAAAAAACATGGTGGTAATGAAGTGATCCTTTAACTGCAAATTAAGAGCTGATGTTATAGAAGTAATCTCTTATAAAACGGTAAAAATGCCTTTTTTTAATGGACTAATATACATAGGAACTGTAAAAAGGATTATTGTCTATTCAGAACCAAATATAATACTAAAGTCTCTTTAAGTGGTGCATATAAGCAAAATATATTAATACAAGAGAGCACTGATAGCAGCAATGGATTATTCTGCCAAGGAGATGTTAGCCAGGGGACCCAAGCCCCCCCCCCCAAAAAAAGGTAAAGGCTTATTGCCTATAAACTGGGATATCTGCAAGAAAAGAGGTGGTAAGGCCCGCCCTGATGTCAATGACCTGATGTAACCATGGGAGGATTGTATCGAGATCGCACTTACAAGTATACAGTTGGTCTCTGGAATACCAGAGAGTACTACCAAAGGCCACTGACCCAATAAAGCAAATGTTGGTCTCCTTGAGTCAAGCACGACTCCTCCACCAACATAAGCTACACCTCACCTGCTTGGAGATACTGTGCAGCAGTGGCAGCCATATGTCTGTATATCCCAACTATATCTGATTATTAGCTCTCTCCTTGGAGGAATAACTCATGGATGTTGTCAATCTTATTTAATTGAGAGTCTAGGTCACCAAGGCACATGACCATGCAAAAATATTTATATTCAAATTTTGCTTAGCTCCCATCCCACCTTTCTCATTATTAAAAGTAGTAAGGACATTGCCCTCACTATTCAGTTTTTGCTGTGGTTTTATCTATAATTTTCAAATAAAGGTATTTATGCAAACATTTTCTGTCATATTTTAATTTCTTAAAAAGTAAATTTAATTAAATATGACAGGGTCTTACTGTGGCTTATAACATCTCCTAACCATTAGAGGATGTAAGCTTGTGGCATCAGCCATGGGTAAAAAAATGTAATTCATGGATTTACATACCATCCAAACATCTATGTCTATACCAAAGTAACCTACGATAACAATTAGTACTGTTGTAAATATCTATATATCTAATTACTTGTTCTTCATTAGTAGGATCGAAAGGTTATTCCTGGACAAACTGTCAGCCCATGAAAGGAAAGAGCCAGAATTGACCAGAGTCCAAGACAACAGCTCCAGAGAAAGTAGACTGTTTTGCTTCTCATCAACCTGGGCCCCTTTTCTAAGCCCAGGGAACAATCTGCGAAAGAGGGGGCATAGTAGAATGTAAGGGCTGCGATTGGGGTGAATGGTGAAACTACAGCAATATAGCCTGGACACTCATTTGATCAACTTGATTGAACATACAAGACCCCCTGCTGGATGGTGGGAGCCTTAGGCTGTGTGGGTTTGGGCATGACTGCTTGCAAATTGGTTTTACATGAAGGATGCTTGTACTCATAAATTATCACTTATTGGTAAAAAATGAAAAAAAAAACTGAGAGAAAATGCAGGACTGTTATGGCAGAATGCATGATCTGGGATGGGGTGGGGTGGGGTGGGGGGAAGGGAAAGGGAAATATGCCTGAACTGAATTGGAAAATGATGTATGAAATACACAAAGCATCAATAAAAATAAATAAATAAATAAATAAATAAATAAATAAATAAATAAATAAATAAATAAAATGTAGGGGCTATAGAGATGGCTTAGCAGTTAGGAGCGCCGATGCTCTTATGTCGGGTTTGATCCCCAGCACCCACATGGTGGCTGAAAACTGTCCGTAACTCCAGTTCCAGGAGAACTCCAGTTCCAGGGGAATCCGACTCCCTCTTCTGACCTCCACGGCATTGCATGACACGGGTGCACAGACCTACATGCAGACAGTACATTCATACACATAAAATAAATAAATTAATTGATTAATTAAAAAGTAAATAAATTTAATGTCTACGTTTCTGAATGAGTGCTATTCTTAATAGTTTTATGAACATATCAGTTAGGCCATAACATAGGATCATCTTCAATAGATGTTAAAGATACATGTTGCTTTCTTTCCTGAAAGAAATCATGGCAATACGAGGCAGCTTGTTATGAATAGATTGCATTTTCATATTATTGTTTCCAATATAACAAATGTAAATATAAACCATCTCACTCAATAAATACTACTTTTGTATGTGCCAGTCAACTATTTGAAATTATATAAAAAACCTGAGACATTAAAGTCCTTTTCATAATTTCATTTACTTTGACTCACGTTAAAGGTTTCAGTCCAGGATTGGATGGCCCTGCTCCCTTGGATTGGCTGGCCCTGTTGTTTTCGTCCTCTGTGCACATCGTCGTAATGGGAGCACATGGCAGTGCAAAGCTACTCACATTATGCCCAAGAAGCAAAGGAAGCAAAAGTAGAGGTCACCTTAGTTCCCCTTGAAAGTACACCTTCAACGACCCATAGACTTCCCAACTAGACCCAACCACTTAATGTTCTACCATCTCCCAAGAATGCCTTAAAGCTTTTACACACAGAACTTTGAAATTAACTTATCTAAATCATAACAATATCACCTTAGAAAACATCCTTAAACTGTGATTTGACTATTTTAAACTATGTTATAGATAGGCAAAATTTATTAATTTCATAGTTTCATATTTGTTTCATATTTTTGGAAAAAGCGACACAAAAATTTTATGAGATCAAATATTTCTGTCACTGCACATATTAATGTACTATTATGAATAAAATGATCATATGTCATCCTGTTTTTCCAAGGTCTGGAGTAATTATGAAGACAGGGAAGTGGACATAGGCTAAACCACCAGCTGCAGAAGCAGTTGAACTCCAGCACTCAAGGATGTACAAAGTAACATTAACAGAACATCTTACCACCTGAAGGGTAGACTGAGTAATAGGGAATACCCAGTGGAACGTGGGCTCCATTCAGTTTGTGAGAACTTGAACAGAATGCATGATTAAGCAAGAATCCTTTCTCTTTGCTTGACTGTCACTGTGCTTGGATATTGGCTCTTTCCTTAAAACTGGGACTTGGATCAAAGCTCTTTTGTTCCTGGATTTATCCGCTTCTATAATCACTATAATAACCTCTTTATAGAAATATATTCATTTTGATGAAAATATGATCACTCTAAGTTCACTTATACCATATTTGAAAGGTGGATAATTGTATCTTTGGAAATGTTTATATACTGAAAGCCTAGTTCTTGACTTCTGATGCAAAGTTTTTAAAATTGTCTTATTGGAGCTGAAGAGATGGCTCAGTGATTAAAAGCACTGGTTGCTCTTGTGGAAGACCCAGGTTCAAATCCCACCACCCACATAGTAGATAATAACCATCCATAACTCCAGTTCCAGGGGATCCGATACCTACTTCTGACCTCCGTGGGCATTTCATGACATGGGTGCCCTAATATACATGCAGGCAGTACACTCAGACACATAAAATAAAAAAAATAAATAAATAAAATAAAAAAAAATGTGTCCTGTAGGGGGGACCTTGTGAAATTTCCCCATCCGCATGAACATGGTGGGTAGTGTTGTCATTATGTAAGTCTTGTTAGGCAACCATATTTTTGAGATTTCATGGGTGCAGCTTCCCTCTCATGTCTCAATGGTAATGTCTACCTCCGGGTTGCTGGTCCCCTGGTTCTTACAATCTTTCTGTCCCTTTGTGGTGTTTCTGAGCCTTAGGCATATGGGTTGCATCAGAGATGTATCAGTTGTAGCTGGATATTCCACAGTCACTTATTATCTACATGGTGACCCTTTTGGACTTTTGTAATGGTCTCTATTACAAAAAGAAAGCCCTTTCAGGAGTGGGGAGAGCTACTCTTTTCTGTGGTAATAAAGATAAGTATCTGCAGTCAATCTGTAACTGCCAAGGGAAGGAGAAGCAGTTTTCTCTCCAGGAACACAAGTGGCCAACCCTAAACACATGTACATGCAAACACCACTGAATGGACTCATTGTGTGTGTGTGTGTGTGTGTGTGTGTGTGTGTGTGTGTGTGTGTTTATGTAAAAATAAATTTGAGCAGGAAAATGGTGGGAAATGATGTACATAGAGTATTCATGTGTGACATTCTCAAAATATTAAATTTCTTAAAAAATGTGTTCTATAAAGTAAATACAGAAAAAACATTCATGTGGAAAGAGAAAATAAAGTAGTCCAAACCACAGTATAAGGAGGGAAAGCTTTATTGTAACTCATAGTTTCAGGAAGGATTTCAGTCCATCCAACACGGCAGTAGGGAAAGCAAGGCTGAGCAGCTTAGAATAAGATCAGGAGGAAGTAGTGGAGGCAGGAACACCCAGCAAGACTCTTCACATCACAGTGGACCAGGAGCCAGAAAGTGTAGGCAGGAACCCAAGCTGGTAGAACTCTCAGCAGCTTGATCCTCTTCTATCACCCAGGCTGGTCCCCTTTGATGTAGTGCCACCAGCTGGGGACTAAGCATTCAAAATAGGAACTTGTGGAGGACATTCCAGATTCAAATGATAATATTATGCACATCTCAGCAGATGTAAACCATGTAAGGACCTAAATTTAAAAGATTCCATTTAAACTTCCAAATATCATCAGATGTTGCCAATATATCAACCACATTTCTATCAAAATCTACAACATAGGTGACTATGTGTCACGCAATGTGTACAGGTGTCAGAATCAACTAAGGATATGAACTCTAAAAATTTAGTCTCCTCTTTCCATCTATAGTAATAGAGCTAGGCCTGAGCACAGAATTTTCTAGTTTTTATACCTTGGTGTTTTCTAAAATACCACTAAAAATGAAATACAAGATTATTACTTGCAAAAAAATCCATTTAGGCTCCCCTGAAAATTGTTCAAGAGAACCTTTATGGAAATTTTCCGGGCTGTGGCCTGTTTCCACATGCTCTGCTCTCTCAGCTTCTTTGTGCCAAGCAGTAAGAAGACGTCAGTGCAATCACTGTTCCCAAACAGTGAGATTTCCCACTCATTCTTGACAGTGTAGAGGCTCATAGTGTACAATAAACTAATGGTCATGAGTCAGAGCTCACGACTCTTTATCTTGTTATTAAAAAAATGTGAGCCTTCCTAACTTTCAATTTCCTGAAGACAATCTGACACATTTATTTTAACTATTCTGATGTAGAAAGTTAATTAAGTAAACTGGTTCAGCAACTAATCATGTTTCACTAATCTCAACCATCTGCCTCAACATTTGCTCATATATGCACCAGCTTTCATAGCCTCTTTCCTTTAACAGCAATTAATGAAACTGTTAATAAGCTACATATATCACACACTGTTGTAACAATTTACCATGGGGTAACATGAGACAAATTAAACAATTGTAGAAAATGACTCTGATAATCTAATGTTGTACAACATTAACTAGTTTTTTAAAACCTGTGTTTCTCATTTAATTCCCTCATTAATTTAATTCACATTTTATATATAATTGCTAAGTTGAAACTCTTAGTTAGATTTGGCCATCTCTTTTTTACAGATGTCTTGCTTAGGTGAGACAGACATTAACACAATACGCTCTATGTATAAATTGCTGAGTCTTGCTTTTCCTTCACAGTCTGAGACTTACTCTGGTTTTTCATAAGAACTTTTTCTCAGTTATTAGAGGATGCATGAGAAGACAAACTACTACTGTCATTTTGTACAATCTTCAAAGAATGGTATATACGCAAACACACATATGTCATGATTTCAATGAAAAGACTTACAAATATCTTGAAGGAAACAATGTGCTAAAAACAAAACAATAAATGGCTTTTAAGAAAATAAGTCATCTCTAATTTGGCCTTGTAGAGTAGCATTGCAGATCTCATAACTCCCACACAAATGAAATATATAAAATACCATTTGACATTGTCAAGGACTTGAAATTGATTTTTATGGCAATTTAGGGAAAAAAGACAGAAAATTATATGGATACTACTTCAACAGATATTTGTCTAAGTATGCAGCAAGCCCTGAACTTTGACTCATTGCTACTAAGCAAGTATTGCTGTATTGGCTGTTTTACTTACACATATTCAATCACACACTTCTTTGTGAACATTTTTTCTTCCACACTAACAAAATTTTGTTGTAGAGGAAATAAAAACCTGGATATTGTGCCATGTCTAAGATAGCTTTATATATGGGAACTTATTAAACTGATTTACAGGATAGAGTCTTGGTTGTTCAACAATGGCTGCACCACACAGGGGAGCCTAAGAATCTGGTAGCTGCTTGATCCATGAGACTGGATGTCTCAGCAGTCTCAGTCTAACACTGAAGGTAAAAGCTCCCATCTGGGGGCTGGAGAGATAGCTCAGCGGTTAAGAGCACCGACTGCTCTTGCCGAGGATCCAGGTTCAATTCCCAGCACCCATATGGCAGCTGAGAACCATCTTTGACTCCAGTTCCAGGGGAATCCAACACCCTCTTCTGACCTCCATAGCATTGCACGACACGGGTGCAGTAACCTACATGCAGACAGTACATTCACACACATAAAAAATAATAAATAAAAAATTAAAGGTCTGGTCTTTAAAAAAAAAAATCTCCCTTCTATCATGGCCTTTTATATGGGTTGCCGTCAGAAGGCAATACAATTAGGGTGAGTCTTCCAGCTTCAAATAACGTGTTCAAGAAAGATATTCTAGTCCCAGGGGGGTTCAAAATATCTTTACTGACTTATGTGGAATGGTATATACAAGGGTATATATCTGATATAGGAACCATATAAACACATACAAAGTCTCCAGAGGAACTGAGCAAAAAGGCAATTCAGAGTCTCAATGAATCACACAGGGAAGCACTTGAATTTTATTCTCATCCTGCAGAGAGCTATATATATACACTTTGACTAAGGTGCATTGATTTGGACACAACTGAGGATTAATGAAAGCCAATTTGGGGTAGTTTATAGGAAAAATGTAAGAGCCTGTGAGAAGAAGCAGGTTGGTTTATAAGGAGAAGCATAACATTGGTCAGGTCTAGTGCAGCAGGGAGTCCACAGCTCAGCTTGTCTCCCCCATACCATGAAAGTGTGTTTTATTTCACTTACTCTAGATAAAAGTGAATATTAAAGAAATTTTGGAATACATCAAGTCAACATGTGATCATAAATTTACATGGCTCCTGGCCTAAAGGAACAGCTGGCATGGCGTGTGCCCAGCACCGTCTGTGCCCACCAATCTCTGCTTTCTCACCTAACTCACAGATTATGGTTATCTGCTTTGAGCCAAACTACTGAGAACACCAGCATGTGCATCTCATGAGGAGACACTTCTTAGAGTATTTGAAATTGTCATTAGAGAGGCCGGGGAGATGCCGATGACCCAGACTCGATTCCCTGCACCCACATGGCAGCTAGCAACTGCTGGTAACTCCAGCCCCAGGGGACTCCAATGCCTTCTTCTCACTCCGCAGTCATTGCAATGACCTGGGTGCACTTACACATATGCAGGCAATGCACTCATACGCACAAAATAAAAATAATAACAAAAATATTTAAACAGGAAATTTTTGTTAGAGAAAACCAAGGACCCAGTGGCAAACCGCACTAGAGGGTCTTAGGATGTAATGTGATGGCAAGTAGTCCTGCTTCTCTTGCATTTGCAGTTTTATTCCTTAGCGTTTCCGTTAAAGCCACTGCTATTCTATTACAGGAACAGAAAGTGACTTGTGATAAAGCAGAAAATAAAAAGAAAAATATTTTTTCAAAAGATAAGAAATGAATTCTTGGGAGAATGAGGAAAATGACTTAGAAACCATCTTAGAAAATATGCAGAAAATTGCATGGTAGTCTGATCCCCTTTAAACACACCCCACATTTTATTGTACAAATGTCTTTGTTCCTGAAATAAATATTCCATTTCTTAATGAAAATAATTGGGCTGGAAATCCTCTAAAACGAAGAGGCAATGTAACCGAGAAAAACTGCCTTGTTCAAAACTCAGGAGAGAGCCACTGAAATGACGCAGGATGAAGCACTTGCTGCCCAACCTGACAATCGGAGCTTTGTCCCCTGAATCCCCCCATAGTGGAAGTACAGAACCATCTTTTGCAAGTTGTCCTCTGATCTCCCATCTTCACCATGGCACACACACACACACACACACACACACACACGCACACGCACGCACACACACAAACACGCACGCACACATGCACACACACCACAGGACACACAGATGCACATACACCATAAATAAAATGTAAAAAAGAAGAAAGCACATGAAAATACCTCTGTGCCATCCTACAATTCACTGAGATCACTTCTTTGAGAAATCACTTCAGAAGTTGTGTCAAAATTAATTTCATTTAGAAAGTAATTTTTTATTTCTGCATTTTATTCTAAACCATATCATCCTTTACATCTAGTCCCCACAATATGAAAACAATGTACAACATAATTACAACTCTGCAGTTTCTCAGAAACTGATTGCTAAAGCTAAAATTATGTGTCATAAGCCTGGCGTGGTAGTGCATGCCTTTAATCCCAGCACTTCAGAGGCAGAGGCAGGAAGATCTCTGTGAGTTCCAGGCCAGCTAGGGCTGCAGGGTAACCCTGTTTCAAAAACACCAAAAAAAAATTTTATATGTCATGCCCCCAAGAAAAGAAACTATACATGGAACAAGACAAATTAGACTTTTATCTAGGAAAAATGGAAGGAAGGAAGGAAGGAAGGAAGGAAGGAAGGAAGGAAGGAAGGGAGGGAGGGAGGGAGGGAGGGAGGGAGAGAGGGAGGGAGGGAGGGAGGGAGGGAGGGAGACAAAATGATTTCATGATCATATTTCACATAAGAATCACACCCAAAGTCATAAAATTTGGTCAAATCTCATTTTGCTGCAGTGATGACATC
Source organism: Rhizomys pruinosus (assembly GCA_009823505.1). Lineage (NCBI taxonomy): Eukaryota > Metazoa > Chordata > Mammalia > Rodentia > Spalacidae > Rhizomys > Rhizomys pruinosus. The sequence goes on along the minus strand of VZQC01001376.1, from coordinate 1,328,331 downwards.
AGTGACGAGTGAGGGAACAGGTGTGTACATTTCAGGGCAGCGTCACTGCACAAATGTACACTGATGTTATTAACTAGCATGACCCTGGAGGATGTGACTGCTAAATGCTCACAGCCTGCATGTAGCACAAAGTTTTAAGCTTTCTTTCCCATTTTCTTTTCTTTTCTCTTCCCTTCCTTCCTTCCTTCCTTCCTTCCTTCCTTCCTTCCTCTCTTTGAGATAGGAAAATGGACAAATGAAAAAATTTATATTTCTGGACGTTTTTTTCTTTTCCACATACATTTAATGACTTCATAGGATTAACTGTGGAGACACTGAATCAGAAACTATAACAGGAGGAGGAAGAATAAGACGAGGAGGAGAATTGAAGGAAAGAAACTTTATAAGAAACTGTAAAAATAGAAAGTAAATGATTACATACCAAGAATGTTTAATTTTTCAAAACCAATCACCAACCACAATTTCCAGTTACTTTGTCCTAGTTTGCTTTCTGCTGCTGTGATAAACACCATGACCAAAGGCAACTTTGAGAGGAAAGGGTTGATTTCACCTTACAGGTTCATCATTGAGGGAAAGCATTGCAGGAACTCAAGCAGGACAGAGACTCCATCAGGGCGGGAACTTGAAGCAGCATAGATAATGGAAGAATACTGACCACTGGCTCACTCTCTGGCTTTCTTTTTTTTTTAACTTTATTATTTTTTTATGCTTTGTGTATTTCATTACATAATTTTCCAATTCAGTTCAGGCATATTTTCCCGCTTCCCTTCCCCCCATCCAGCTCCCAATCCTGGACCACCCGCACCGGCCATACCCGATTCATGCATTTGCCATATAACTGTCCTGCAGCTTGCTCTCAGTTTTTGTTCCCATTTTGTAGGCAATGAAGTTGATAATTTATGAAGTACACAAGCCAGCCGTCATGTAAAACCAGATTTTGCAAGACAATTGTGCCCACCACACAGCCCTTGGTACCGGGTGACCATCTACAGGGGGGGGGGCGTGTAGGTTCAATCAAGTTGACAAATAGTGTCCAGGCTATATTCTGTAGTTTCACCATTCACTCCCAATCACAGCCCTTACATTCTACTAAGCACACCCCCCTCTTCCACAATTTTTCCCTAGGCTTTGAGAAAGGGCACAGGTGATGAGAAGCAAAACATTCGACTTTCTCTAAGCTTTGTCTGGACTGTGGTCAGTTCTGGCTGTTTTCATTTCATGGGCTGACAGTTTGTCCAGGACTAAACTTTTTAGTCTTACTAATGAAGCACAGACAATTACATATATAGGGTATGGTTAAACGAGGGTATTAAGTGTTATCGAGAGGTTTAACTTTGGTATAGACACAGATGTTTGGATGGTATGTTAATCCATGAATTACATTTTTTTCTGTTGAATATGACAGGGTCTTATTGTGGCTTATAGCATCTCCTGACCATTAGAGGGTGCAAGCTTGTGGCATCAGCCATGGGTTATTCCTCCAAGGAGAGAACCAATAGCCAATTAAATTTGGGATATACAGGCATATGGCTGCCTCTGCTGCACAGTATTTCCAGGCAGGTGAGGTGCCTTCTTGAATTGACTAATAGACATAGGAACTGTGAAAAGGCTTATTTTCTATTCAGAACCAAAGATAATACTAAAGTCTCTTTAAGCTATGCACTTAAGCAAAATATATTAATGCAGGAGCTCTGACATCAGCAATGGATTATTCTACCAAGGAGACGTTGGCCAGGGGATCCAAGCCCCACAAAAGGAAAAGGCTCCTTGCCTCTAAACTGGGATACCTGCAAGAAGAGAGGTGATAAGGCCCTGCTGTCGAAGACCTGACGTTAACTCTCTGGCTTTCTAGGAAGGTATTACCTACAGTGGGCTCTGCCCCTTATATCAATTAATAATCAAGAAAATGCTCCACAGACATGCCCACAGGCCAGTCTGGTCAAGGCAGTCCCCCAGGTGAGGTTCCTTCAACGACTCTGTGCTGTGTCAAGTTGACAGCTAAATGTAACCAGGAAACTCTTCATGGTTTGAAAATACTCTCAAAGATCCAATAGTGAAAAAAAAAGTACTCAATAAAATTAGTTACTTCCTGTGGAAACAAATATTAGGTAGACCTGTGCTTTACTTAACTAAAAATTAACAAATGCCAAAAGCTAATGATTTTTTTACCCACTACATGACCTGCTTCCTGCTTATAGAAGAGTAAAAGTAAATTAAAAAGGTTCATCAATGGTATCCAGGAGCAACTGCAATAGCCAGTAATGTTTGGGGGTCTATAGGGCTCCACTGGGCAACAACTCCAAAAAAAGATAGCCCATTCCTGGCACTGGGATTTTTATTTGCTAGCCTGTAGTGTCTACTAGGGGCATTGATCCCTTGTTATATTTTAATTATTTTTTCTATTTTCTCTTGGGAAACTTCTACATTGTAGGTTACCATATGACTTTTTCAAAAGACTTTAAATGTCAATTATCTTTCCCCATACTCCTGCCCTCTGCCCTGCATTCAGATTCCCCACCCTTTCCCCCTTTAGTATAACTGCATTGTCTCTCCTTTCTTGAAATGGTTCCTGACTAGTTTCCTGACTTCTAATGAGTTTTCCAAATGAACCACACATATTCAAAGACTCAAAGCTAACATCCACTTATGAGGGAGAACATGTTTGTCTTCCTGTGTCTAGGTTTCTTTACCTGGGAAGATTGTTTCCACATCTATCCATTGACCTGAAATTTTCATAATTTCATATTTCTTAATAGAATAATATTCCATTGTTTAAATGCACCACATTTTTAATATCCAGTTGTAAGTTGATGGACATCCAGGTTGCTTCTATTTCCTTCCTATTATGAGTACAGAGGAAGTGAACATGAATGAGTAACTATCTCTGCAGTAGAAGAGAGCCCTTTGAGTATATGTGCAAGGGTAGTATAGCTGAAGACACTACATACTTGAGTAACAGAACATAGAGAACTCAAGCTAGTACTTACCTATAGGTTCCATCTCTACTAGTTAGCATTCATGGTGCTGGAAGGTACCATGCATGTTACCTAAAGAGAAAATTTATCATCAGTCTTATCCAGCTGTGAACCCTGAGATCTACAATGACGAGTCAGGCAATTTGTTCCCACCGGTACAATAGTAACACCAGTGTAATAGGAATAACAAAACACTTTCTGCTTAGATTTAAATCTTGCTCCAAAGAAGGAACCTGTATCTGGCAGCATTATTGGGGCCAAGAACTTGTGGCTAGATTGGTCATAGACCACAAGGGAGAATCTAGTACTATTATTCTGCCAAATTGACATAGTATTAAACTGACTCCTAATGACTTATCATTGTATGCATAGATTAAGGCATCTTTCAACCTTCACCAGGGAAGATTCTTTTTGCAGTATATGGTGATTAACAGAGATCTACTGTGAGGACCAAGCTGACTCCATTTTAGCTTGGTCAGCTCCATCTTGGCCTAGAGTTCACCCCAGAGTTTAAAAGAAAAGGACAAACAAAAGCACGGCATAGATAAATCAATCCTTTATTAGTAGAGCGAATTAACTTCTGCCAAAAAGCATACAGTTAAATGCATTATGAGAACAAAAGGTCAAAACCAGGTAAAACAATAGAACAAAGAGTTCAGAGCAGGTAAATACATATAATAAAAAACTGATTGATCTGTAACCAAGATCCCATCAATCAGAGGAGGAGACACCATGACTATGATGGAAACCACTAACTGGGAATAAAAGCTAAGGGAAATTGGGTCTCGAGGCTGCTGCCCTCCAGTCCCATGGGAGTGTGCTCGGCCCGATGCGTTGTCTGCTCTACCTATTCTGAGTTGTTGGTTGTTGTGGCTTCTTTTCTGCTTGCTTGTAATTAACCCTCGATTAAACTTATATCTACAACTTTTTGTAGCCCCCAGCACCTTTCTTGCATGAGTGTGGTGGATTGAACCTAACACTACAACTGGTCAATATGCAGAGAATAAAGATTGTTAGAGTCAGAGGTGGTAGAGGATCACAACCAAACAGTATTTTCCAGATGCAACAAGGCATTTGCACATATGAACTCAGCAGTTGTGACACAAGACCTGAGCAAGCTCAAGCCAGACAAAAACTCATTATGGAGGGAGAGACAGGCAAAAGTTCCACCTCTAAGTGAGGAGCCATTAACAGTTAACAGCTGCTGACAAAGGAAGAATCAATTTTCTTGAAGGATGTGACCACTGACAGCTGGCCATGCTCCATGGAATGTACACTGTTAAGAAGCACAAACCAGATGCAATGGGTTTGAATATAGAAAGAGCCTGTGAAGCTGGGCGGGTAGGGAGGTGGAGGTGGATCCAGGAGGAGATGGGAAGGAAAGAGGAATATGATCAAACACTTATATAAAATTCCCAACAATTAATAAAATAATTTTGAAATAGAAACAGAAAATAACTTGGAAATGATTTTTTTCTTTAATATTTTGTTTAATTTATGTGTATGAGTCTATTGCTTGCATGTGTATAAGCGCACCCTGCAGTGCCCATGGAGGTCAGAAGAAAGCATCAGATCCTTAGAACCGGAGTTACAGATGGTTGATAACCACCACGTGGGTGTGGGAATCGAACCCAGGTCCTCTGCAAAGAGCAGCCAGTGGCTTTAAACACTGGGCAGTCAGTGCCCTTAAACCCTCCAAATCCCTGGAATTGATTCTTTTTTCTTTTTGTCTTTTTTTTGAGACAGGGTCTCCCTGTAGCCCCAGCTGTCCTGGAACTCACTCTGTAGACCAGGCTGGCCTTGAACTCACAAAATATGCCTGCCTCTGCCTCTCGAGTGCTAGGATTAAAGGCGTGGGCCACCACGCCCGGCACTGATTCTTGAAGATAGCGAGTGCTGCTTGGAAATGAATCTTTAAGGCAAACGGTGCTGCGCCGTTGGTTTTCCTTTCTCCACCTGGAAAGAAGAGAAAGGAAGTGCTCCCCGGCACAGCGATTAGTTTTCCAAGTGACTCTTTGGTAAGCTTTGGCAATTTTGGACAAACAAAAATGAATGGAGAGATTTTTTTGAGTGGACAGATATTTGGAGATCCTATGTGTCTCTGTGTCACAGTACCTTGGAGAGCATGGGAATACAAGTGTAAAAAGAGATTGATGTCTGCCTTCTATTTGGAAGAACTGTGAGGGCAGTGACCCAGGTGGGTGTCAGAGATGGGCAGGGTGCCTTCTGCCTGCCTGGACCTGGAGTTGGTGTGGCTGTGAGACCTCAGTCTCCTCAAGCCAAGTGAGCATCTCTCACAGTAGCTGGGCTCAACTCAAGTCCATGGGATTCTGTCCCAAGATAACTGTCTTCTGGGAGAGGTCTCCAATAGAAACAGCTACACTGGGGTCCTCGCCCTGGGTCTGAAAGTAAAAGGAACTAGACAGAGCTCGCTGTACTGTCCTGAAACAAAGGTAGGATATAAGCACGCAGATTTTTCCACCTGTCTAAACCCAATCCCAGATAAAATTATGTATTCTTGGCAAAGCACAGAGGATCATTTACCTAAAGGCTTTGCAAATTCCAAACATGTAGCATGAATTCACAGTGGATCATGAATGATTCTAAAATTTATATCTTGAAAAAAATGTCATGATGGATTGTGCTACATAAACAGGTTTATGCTTAAAAATAATACACAAAATCATGTGTTGGCGCATTCTGGCACATTCTGTAACTGTCAATATTCCATGCCTGATATGGCTGTAAAGATGGAGCAGTGACAGAAGGAAACATGAAAAAGCCTTAAGGAGTTTAGCAGAAAAGCAGAAGCTTAACTGGTGGTTAACAAAGAGATACCTCGAGTCAGAATGGAATGTGCTGATCTGAAAGCAGACACCAAGGGCGGCTCCTGAGCACAATTTGTTCATCCTGGCAGTGCTCCCGAGAGGATGAACTACCACAGCTAAAGACCAGGACCCAGGAGCAACAGCCACCATCTCTGCTTCCTGACAGGTCAAAGCCTGGTGCTCACCCAGGGTCAGCTGAAACACCCTACTTGATTGCTACTGTGAATTTTTACTCTCTCTTAAAAATAGGTCTCTTGAATTAATAAAATGAATCCACTGAATAAATGAAAAGACTATCCAAATTTGACATTTTGAACAAAAGTTGCAAGCAACACTCATGAAGATAAAATATTTAATCTGAAAATAGGTAGAGATTAAAATGAACATTGTTTAGAAGAGGTAGATTTTTAACCCAAACAAGTGATTTACCCAAGTGGTAAAATCTTTCTTTATAAAGCCTATGTCTTCTTGCTGGGTGTGATGGCACCTGCCTTTAATCCTAGCACTTGGGAGGTAGAGGCCAGCCTGATCTACAGAGTGAGTTCCAGGCCAGCCGGGGACTACAGGGAGACCCCATCTCAAAAAAATGACAAAAATAATAATAATAAAACCTATGTATTCCAAGACTTTCCTAGAAACAATTTTAGATTGCCCTCAGATGTCACAGTTTTGATTTCTAAGAAGACCTCATTTAAATATAGCAAGTCACATCTTCTATTAAATATCTTTTATTTGAACTAGTATGAATCACCCTTTAAAAATAATACCTGGAGGGGCTGGTGAGATTGCTCAGTAGTTAAGAACCTTGGCTACTCTTCCAGAGGACTCAAGCTCAATTCTCTGCACCCGCGCACGGGGTTTAACTCCTCTCTGTAACTTCAGTTCCAGGGGAATCTGACACACTCTTCTTACCTCCCTGGCACTGAACGACATGGGTGCACTTACAAACATACAGGCAATACATACAAAAATAATAAATTAAAAATAACACCTGGAATATTCAAATGAAAAACCCTCCAAATGATCTTAGAGAAACTCATCGTGGGCAGCATATTTGAGGTTTTTTTAACTCAGGATTTAACTGGTCTCACTATCTTTTGAAAAGTCCCACTAAGAAGTTTCCTAATATTCTTTCTAGTAACAGGAGTGGTGGAGGTTTAGATTTTGCTTTTCTATGAGATCCTGTTTTATCATCATATTGTCATTTTTTTCTGATATTTTCATGCCTAGTAAGCCTGAAGAAGATTGTTTGGGTGATTAAAACATGTTTACATTTTCAGAGTCCTAAATCTGAAACGCACTTTAAAACATTTCCAAGTTGGAGGAAAATAACATCAACCACATTAACCACTGAGAATGTTGGTTACCGGTTCTACCCACATTCTCTTCAGGCACTTTGTGGGTTGAGTGCTCTTTGGGGCTAGTGGGACACGGATGATATATATGTATGGACCAGTTGCAAAAGCACAGATAGGAGCTGGTTATAGCGATGGCAGAATGGACGGGTCCTACAGTTTCGTTTTGTTTTGTTTTTTTTCTCCCAAGATTAGGCAAGGCTTGCTGGCAGGACGGTCTGAGGATAGTCAAAACAGACTACTCTTAGCCTTTGGAACTAATGGATGATTGTTTTTTTCTATCATAATGTATAAATGACAAAGGTAAAACCAAAAATAAAATGAAGAGTTTTCATCTGTGAGGTACCACCTACATCTGCCTACAGATCTCCATGACGCAGATTGAGAACAACTTGCGTATGTAGCTAGGCAGAGGGGGTCGGGCTCATGGCGGGAATATGATTGGCAGGGAAGTGTTTCAGTGGGCTGAATTATGCCTGCATGATAAACAACATTTGGGTTCACCACAGGGAGGGCTTGGAAAGCGAGGCTGCTGCTCACAAGGAGCTGCTGACACTTGGGAAGAAAGCATTGATGAAGAAGGCTCTGAGAGAAGGCAGAACAGAATCCCATTAATTACTGATGACGTCTTTTTCAATGCAAGGCTTGGCTGGTCAGTGCTCCCTTCGAAGAAGTTACACAAACCAAAAATTACATTTTTTCAAACAACTATCATTACATAAGTAGGATTTTGTTAGGGGGAAAGCGACTATAAAAATAGAAACTTCAAAAATTTTTGAAGACATTTGAGATACTATCCCTGCATAGATTCTGTTGGATTGAGATTAACCCCATGCTAGCATGTATCTTCTGGGCCCAACATTGGGTACCATGTTCAAATATAATTCATGTGTATATTTTAAATGTTATATATATATATATATATATATATATATGTGTGTGTGTGTGTGTGTGTGTGTGTGTGTGTGTGTGTGTGTGTGTGCATGTGTGTGTGGGGGGGTGCCTGCTTGCCTGTATTGTGCCACATGCATACATACATGCAGGTGCCAGCAGAGACCAAATCATGGTGTCATATCCCCTGGGTCTGAAGTTACAGACCATTGTACTCTACCCTATGAGCCCTGGGTACCAAATCCAGGTCCTCTGCTAGAGCAGCACATGCTCTCAACAGCTAAGCCTTTTCTCCAGCCCCAATTTATGAATTTTAATTAGTCTCTTATACAGTAATCTTCCCACACAGAATTATAATTCTAATAATTTATCCATGAATACTCAGGATTTATTAAGCATGCAGTCACTTTTGCTGAACTATAATGAATGCCCTGGTCCCCCTCAATTCTTTTTTTAATATTTTATTTTTTATTATTTTGTTTTACGTGTATGGGTGTTTTTCCTGAATACAGATGTACCAGTGTCTGTAGTGCCTATGGAGGTCAGAAGAAGGCATCAGACCTAGGAACTAGAATTAAGGACAGTTGTAGCCTCCATGTGGCTTCTGGGAATTGAATCCGGGTTCTCTGCTACAGCATCCACTGTTCTTAACCACTGAGTGATCTCTCCAGCCTTCTCCTCAGTTCTTAAGAGTTCCTTTGTCCTGACTTACTCTATCAGTTGGTTTTCAAGACTATCTTGAAAAAAAGCAGTAAATTTTAGCAACACTATTCCATTTCCCAAATTCAAAGAACTTTTAGCTTTCCCCATGATGTATCATAGTTCTGGATATTTTGTGAAATCTCTTTATCAAATTAAGAATCCTCTTCAGACCAAAAAAAAAAAAAAAAGAATCCTCTTCTAGTAAGAATTTAGTAAGACCTTCAATTATGAATAATTCTAAGAGAAGCTTTTTTCTCTAACTATCGAGATGCCCAGATCATTTTCCTTGATTAATTTGTGGAATCCACTGACTTAAAAATAAACAAACCAATTCTGAATTCCAAGGCAAATCCTAACAGTCTTTGACACATCGTCCTCCTTGTATAGTGCTTTATGTAGTTTGCTACAGCAAACGAGATGGAAAGCAGTGGTCACTGCTGATCTCCACTGCTACTGACACTGGTCCTACAGAATTCTGTGACCCATCTAGTGACTTTAGACTCTTATCATCATTAATACTTCTTATTTCTTCTTGCATCCCTTTGATAGTTTGAGATTTTAGGAATTTATCAACTCTGTTTAAATTTTCAAATTTATCCTCTGTTGTTCAGAATAATCTCTTCTTTATTTCTTTTTTTTAAATTTTATTTATTTCTGTATGTGTATGAATGTACTGTCTGTACGCAAGTCTGTGCACCTGTGTCGTGCAATGCCGCGGAGGTCAGAATAGGGTGTCGGATTCCCCTGGAACTGGAGTTCTCCTGGAATTGGAGTTTCAGACAGTTCTCGGCCGCCATGGGGGTGCTGGGGACCGAATCCGGGTCCTCTGTAAGAGCAGTCGGCGCTCTTAACCTCTAGGCCATCTCTCCAGCCCCCTCTTCTTTATTTTTTTCAGTTTCTGGAGGGCCTGTAATTGTGGCATGTTCAGCCACTTATTTTCTTGGTTATTTGCATCTTATTTACATGTATCTGTTTTATTAGACTGGCTTTGTCAGTCTCAATTTTGTGTTTCTCTCACATTTGTTGCTTCATTCTATCGCCTCTTGCCTTCTACTTCAGTATGATTAAATTGCCACCTTTCTTATTTTTAAGTTAGTATTTACTTCATTGATTTTTCAGTTGTTCTTTTTTTGTTATTTCCATTTATAACTCTGAATTCTTTGATCATCATTTTGGCTGCATCAACTTTAATGTGCAGCGTTTCCATCACCTTTTCTGTACCCACTTTGTGATTCTCATTGTGGTTTTTAAAGTTTGATTTCTGTGTTATTTGGAAGTTTGTTTCTTAATTTCCAAATACATAGAGGTATCCTGATTACCTAGGAATGGCTGATTTCTTATTCTGTGCTGTACTACAAAATCATGTTATGTTTTCATTCCATTGAAATGTTTGAGTCTTTGATGATAGACTAAAATGTCTCTTGTAAGAAGTATATTGTGGAATATTTATCCACTGAAAATATTTTCATTGTTATTAAACTTTTCCATAAGTCATACATCATTTCTCAATTGAATCTAGAGTCACTTCCCTTTCCATGCCCATCACTCCACCGGAGACCCTGCACTCTGCCATACATGTCCTGCATCTTTTTCTGAGTTTTTCCAGAGTTTCTTTCAGTTCTTTTGTTGTTGTTCCCTCCAAATTGTATTGTTACAGTATGTATACATATATACACACACACACATATATATATATATATATATATATATATATATATATATGCACACACATACAGATATCACTTGAATTGGAGGATTTTTTTCCCTAAAAGATGTCATGTTTTCCTTATGGAAGTGGTCAAATGTTCCTCCTTGGCAATCCCAAACAACCATCAATCCTGCACTTTTGCTCCACATTGGGGTCTTTCTTTGCCCCAAATGAAGTCCAGTAAGTATGCATCCTGTCTTGATCCCCCTGTACTGGCCTCCATGATACAGCCCAGGTAGTCCAACAATGGCAGTCCAGTGAAAATATTGCAGGCCAGGAGTGGTAGCTCAGACCTTTAAGCCCAGCACTTGGGAGGCAGAAGCAGGTAGATCTCTGTGAGTTCAAGGCCAGGCTAGTCTGCAAAGCGAATTCCGGGCTAGCTGGAGCTACAGGGAGACCCTGTCTCAAAAAAATTGTATTTGTATATCAATGTGTTTATATACAATACAACTACTGGTATTGTGGTTTAAACATACCATTTTGTTATATGTTTTCTATTTGTTTTACCCTTTTTTACTACACTCTTATTTCCGAATAATTTTTATCCTTAACTTTTTTATTATAACAAAATGTGCATATCTGAAAATGTATGGAGTTCACTAGTTTAAAATTCATTCATATTGATGTGCAGCCTTTACCACCATTCTTCTCTCCCCTTTTATTATCTCACCAAACTTAAATTCTATACCCATTGAATAGTAAGTGCCCTGTTCCCTCCCACCAGGAACTGGAGGCCACTACTGTGCTTCTATGCAGTGATTTCCCTATTTTGTTTCAAAAATAAGTGAAATCATGGGGTATTTCCTTTTCTTGTTACTAGCTTATTTCACTTGGTATTATGTCCTTAAGGTCCTTTGATTTTTTTTTAAATGTGTGTATATGTGCATGTATATTTATGTATATGTTTATGGAGGGGGACTGCAAGGCACATGTACCCGTGGAGGGGTGTACATATGTGTGTGGAAGCCAGAAGACTGCTTCAGTGTCATTTGCAGGAGATATAGTTTCTCATTGACTTGAATTCACTGATTATTAAGCTGAATGGCTAGCCAGTGAGCCCAGGGTTCTTCCTGTCTCTTCTTTCCTAGTATTGGGAGTTCAGGCATTATTACCATGCCCAGTATTCATATGCGAGTTCTGGAGTTTGAACTCAAGTCATCAAGTTTGCAAAGGAATCCCTTTATTTATTGAGCTCCCCACCAAATCTAGATTATTGCCTAAAGCTGAATACTACTTCATGCATGTGTGTGTGTGTGTGTGTGTATAACACATGTTCTTATCTATCTCTATTAATGACCCAAAGCTGTTGCCTCATTTTAGCTATTCTAAACAGTTGCTTAGATACTATTCTAAACGGTTGCTCACAAGTTCCCCTCTTAAACTCTGCCAATCAAGTCTGTTGGAATATATAACCCAAAGTAAAATTGATGGATAAACAGAATACTTTTTTAATTTTTGAAGAGTAATCATTACTGTTTCAATAGCAGCTATAGCACTTTACATTTCCACTAGAAGTGCATAAGCATCTTAATTACACAAGGAGCAGTGATTTTAAAAAATACATATTCTTAATCTATTAACTTGAAAGCTTTATGTATTTTTATGATTTTTTACACTCACCCTATAAATTACAGTGTGCATTTTTCACGTATCAAACATTCATTTGGTACTTTACTCATCTTCCAAGCAATCTAAGAATTTAGAACTATTTTATTTCAACAAGTCTCTAAGCTCTAATTTGCACACCCATTCTGGTGGTTTTTTTGTTTTGTTTTGGTTTTGGTTTTTTTTTTTGTTGGTTTTTTTGTTTTTTGTTTTTTGTTTTTGTTTGTTTGTTTTTTGGTCTTTTCGAGACAGGGTCTCCCTGTAGCCCCAGCTGTCTTGGAACTCACTCTGTAGACGAGGCTGGCTTGAACTCATAAATATCCACCTGCCTCTGCCTCCTGAGTGCTAGGATTAAAGGTGTGTGCCACCACGCCCGGTACCAGTTCTGTTTTGTATTTTCATTCTCTGTATATTTTAAGTAAATGAGACATCACTCTTATTCTAATTGTATTATCCAGTAAATTTCCATTTAAAACTATGTATACTAGTTTCAATTTCCTTGCTCCTTCTGGATCTTGAAGCTTTGATTCAGCAGTGTTCTTGTTTTTTTTTTTTTTTTTTTTTTTTTTTGTTCCCTCTCTCGCTGCAAAGGTTTATTTTGTGTTTTAATTTTTTTTTTATAATTGTAGCTTATGTGCCTTATGTGTAAATGGATGTACTGTCTGCATGGATGTCTTGTGCCCCCGTGCGTGCAATGCCGCAGGAGGTCAGAAGGGTTCTCGGATTCCCCTGGACGGAGCTCTCCTGGGAATTGGAGTTTCAGACGGTTTCTCAGCCGCCATGTGGGTGCTGGGATCGAACCCGGGTCGATCTGTAAGAGCAGTCGGTGCACAGTAGCCTCTTAACCGCTGCCATCTCTCCAGCCCTTGGGTTTTTTTTTTTTTTTTTTTTTTTTTTTTTTTTTTTTTTCCTGTTTGGTTTTTTTTTTTTTTTTTTTAGTTTTTTGTTTTCTCAAGCAGGCTGTGTTGTTTGTTATAGATGTTTCACATTGCTATGAAATTTTCATGTTTAGTATTCTTCATGTATGGTTCCTTATGACAATCACACCCATGGCTTCCAGACATTTTGATGAAATGACTTTGTTTGCTTTTGCTTCCTTTTTATCCTTATTGTTTCCTTTGTTTGTGAAGAATTCAGGCTATCATTCACAATTTTATAGCTCCTAAGCAAAATTAGTGTTCTTCACTACATTTAAATTTTATTTATTAAAGGTTATTATTGCCTTTGTAGCTAGACCATGGCCGTACTATCCCGCTCCCCCCCCCGACCCCATCCCCTCTCCCCTCTCCCCCCTACCACAGGTGGCCCATAGCCCCTCTGGCCCGTTTTGTTGGGATAGCTGAAGGCCCTCTCTGGGCTCGTGAGATACGAAGGATACTGCAGGTAGACACTAAAATAAATAAATCTTTTTATTTTTTTAGTGAAAAGATTTTACTTCTGACATTTGCTTTCTGTTGTTTTACTTGTGTCCTTTCCCTGTCATTGTAGTTGGGACTTTGTAGGGCTTCTTATATCTTTGACTTAATGATTTTAGCAGTTTGGGATAATTATCATGTATCATCTCTTCAATTATTGAAGGTGATCCTTTTCCTTCCTCTCTCCTCTTAGGCTCAACACGTTTGAACTACTTACTTTTTTGTGTCCCGCTAGTGCGCTTGCCCTTTTCTGTATAATCCCATCACTTCCTCACTGTGACACTGATATCTAAAATGCTACTCAGTCTCTCTCAGGGCAAATATCCCCCCCCCAATTATCTCTAAAGTATCTTTATCTCAACTCCCAGCCCTCCAACCTACCTCCATTTTTTATAATTACCATCAAGCCATATTCCATTTCTTGGAGTACAAAATAATTTAAGTAAAATTTCCCTTTTAATATTTTATCCAAATAATCTGAATTTCCTCATCATAAGGATAGATCTGCTATATCTTAATCAGCATTACTCCACATTCATAGTATGTAAAAGTAAATTTACTGAGTCCTCAGACAATACATTCCCTTGGCTAAATTGTTTTCCTGAACTTTTGAGAAGACACCCATGTTAGGGAAATGGAGACCCATGTAGATGATATACTTTAGTTGGGGCCATTGAATGTTTTTATTAAGTCTCATACTTACTATATGAGGAAGCAAAATACCTATGTGTATCTGTCCTGGTTGTTTTTTTGTCAACATGACACAAACCTAGAGTCAGTTGGGAGGAAGAACTCTCATTAAGAATTATTTTTTCTAATCATCTGCGTGTCCTGTGGTCGTATCTATAAGGAATTGTGTTGATTGATGATTGAACTGGGAGGGCCCAGTCCACCATGCACAGCACCACCAAACCTAGACAGATGGACCTGGAGAAAGCTAGGAGAGAGAGGGAGAGAAGAGGCTTTGACTTTCCTGAAATATTAGATGAAATAAGTCATTTTCTTCCCAGGTTGTTTTTGTGGCATTTTATCACAGCAATAGAAAGCAGTCTAGAACAGATATTGGTCCTGAGGGTAGGGTGTGGGTGTAATGAACCTATGTTGTTTGGGGAGAGATTATAGAAATGTATGGCACTCTGAGCTTAAGCCATTGAGTGCTCATAGCTTAATGGGCTCTGGAAGATAGGAATGTAGAGAGAAATGCAGGCAATTAAGGCCTGGCTTGTGATGTTTCAGAGGGAAGCAAAGACAATCAGGGCATTTTGTGATATATTTAAAGTAAAAATTTGTGGCCGGTGGTCAACTGGGACTGAAGTATCAGATGTGATTAACAAGAAACCAGAACCACTGAAGTAAACTTTCTGTTTTATTGGGGAGAATGATGTTGGTAGGAAAGTTGGTTAAGTGCAGAGATCCAATGCCCCAAACAGTACCTTTCCCCTCTGCCGATAACGCTGTTAAATGGACTGAAACAAATATGATGAGATTTTTAAAAAGCTAATGATCTATAGAAATAGAGCCATTAGAATTTCAAAATAGTATGGACATAGGAGAGAATATTTCAGATGTTTCTTTCAACTCTTCTCCAAATCAAACCACTGGAAATTATCCCCAAAAGTAGCAGGATTATGATGTTCCTACTCAAGAGAGATCACTGGTCCAGGAATATCAAGCATTTACCATGTGAATAGTGAAGTCTTAGCATTTTGGCATCTGGTTTTTCCTCTTTTTTATTTTTATTGAACACATTTCATACAACATTTGTAAATCAAATTTAGACGCATTCCCCACTCATTCCCCATTCCATGCCCACCCCTCATGCGCCCCCCCCAATCCACACCCCACCCGCCTGCCAGATCTCATGGAAGTTTGTCATACATTTAATGTCCCGGGTCTTTCATCTTTTTTTCAGTCTTTTTTTTTTTTTTTTTTTTTTTTTTTTTTTTTTTTTTTTTTTTTTTTTTTTTTTTTTTTTTTTTTTTTTTTTTTTTTGTTCCCTTTGATTTTTATATTATTTCCAAATATGCACAGATACATAACACATAAAATCAAAATAAAATTACAATATCTGAAAATAATATAGGGTTCAATTCCAAAACACATTTAAAGATTCACATTTTTAACATAAAGTTGCATGCAGATAAAAGAAGTATAACTTTACAAACTCTTTTTGGATATGGATATATGTCTTCCACCCATATATGGTAATTTACAATGTTGAGTACAAGAGGTAGGTCAAATCTAGAGCCCATTAAGAGATTAAGAGTATATAGCACAGTTGCTTTCTTTGCTTTCAGGTAACAATGAAATATAATAATAAGTTTGCTCAGTTTGCATGCACTGGGATTTGGTGTTAGCATCCACAAATGAGGGAAACCATGCCCCCCGTGGTTGACCTTTTTTTTCCCCTGGACTCTTGTTTAACGAAGTTACGAACGATCAACTCTTAGCTAAATGGCTTCGAGTTTTCAATCCATTGCATTTACCTGCAAAGTTCATGATGCCATTTTTTTTTTTTTTTTTTTTTTTTTTTTTTTGTTAACTGAGCTAGAGGTCCGTCTATTTTTGTTATCTTTTCCAAAGAACAAGCTTTTGGATTCATTGATTTTTGTTATTTCTTCTGTCTGTTGGTTAGGTTCATTTGTTTGTTGTCTCTCAATGTTTTTTTTAGCTGCAAGTTTTTAGTCAAGTATTTGTTCTCTTTCTATTTTTGAAGGTGGGCACTTAGGGATATAAATTGCCCACATGTTTTGGTTGTTTGTACTGGTCATGTTTTGTTTTAGTTTCCAGGAATGCTTTTAGGTCATTCTGTATTTGTCTTCCCTGACTCACGCATTAGTTTTTTCCAGGATCATGTTGTTTAGGTCCTCCCATGTGTTTTTTTTTTTTTTTAACAGGAATAAGGTCTGAACGGTGGAAACCAATTTATTAGAAATGCAGAAGGAAGATAAACTACCACAATAGGTTTTTGGCGAGGTCAAGGGAAGGTGGAAAAAAAAAAAAAAATAAACATAGTTCCATACTACAGAATCTTAGTTTTAAAATAAACCACATTGAATTTTAGAGAACCGATGTAGGGGTGGAGTTTTTTGTTGTTGTGTTTTTTTTTTTTTAATTTTAAAATGTTTTGTTTCTGATTTTTCTCACTAGAATGCTTTTAGTTTTTTTATTAAGTAATCAAAGAAAGAAGTGGACTTTTTTGTAATATTTTTATTGATGTTTTTTTTTTTTTTTTTTTTTTTTTTCATACATCATTTTCAGTTCAGGCGTATATCCCATTCCCTTCCCCCCACCCCAACCCCTACATAATGTAGTAGGGTTTACCCGTGTTAATACTGAGCTTTATTGCACTGTGGTCTGAGAGAATTCATGGGATAATTTCAATCTTTGTATTTGTGTACATGGCTTTTGTGTCCCGGTAGTGTGTGTTCAATTTTGGAGAATGTTTCTGTTGACAGGGGCAAACTGAGTAGAAAGTAGATTATCTGGTATTTGGTGGAATATTCTGTAGATATTCGTGAGGTCCATTTGGTGTATTGAATTGTTTAGTTCAGATGTTCTCTCTGTTATGTTTATTCTTTGTCGGCTTGACCTATCCAGCGGGGGCTCAGTGGGGCATTGAAGTCCCCCCCCACTATGTGTGTGCTGGGATTAAACTGGGTCTTGGAGATCCTGGAAGGGTTGTGTTGTATAAATTGTTGATGCACAAGAGTTTTGGTCAATAAACATTTAAGATAAGGAATATTCCTGTTTAAATTGTTCCATTCCGTTAATAAAGGATATAATGGCCCTCTTCTCTCTTCTGATTAATTTTAACTCGATGCCTTATTTTTGTCTGATATTAAAAGCCACGCCTGCTTGCTATTTTGGTGCCATTTACTTGAAATATTTTCCATCCTCTCACTCTAGGTGGTGTCTGTCCTTGAGGGGTGAGATGGGTTTCCTGTAAGCAGCATCACATAGATGGATTCTGTTTTCCTAATCCATTCTCTTCCTAGTCCTAATCTCTTTTGGATTGGGGAGTTTTAGACAATTAATATTTAAGGTTATTAATGAGGAGATGTGTGTTGTTTTCTTTCAACTTACTTTTCACTTGCATTCTTGGTTTAGGTACTTATTTACTCTGTTATGGGGGTAATTTTTTTGGGGTAAGTATCAAGCTTGGTATTATATCTCTTTTGGTATTTCTCTCTTGGGGTTGCTAAGGATAGTTGCTCCTTTCTCGTCTCTTCCTTTGAATTGCTTTGAGTATTTTCTGAAGTGTTGTTTTTTTTGACATGTGTTCTGTCATTTTGGTGTACGTCATGAAAGATATGTTCTCTTTCCTTCAGCTGGAATTGACATTTTTGCTGGGTATGATAATCTGGGTTGGCATCTAAAATCATTTAGCACTGGGAATACTGTGGTCCCTGAGCTTTGTTTCATAGTTTGGACTGAGAGTCCAGGCTGTGATTGGATAG
>VZQC01001376.1:1280392-1305392 GCA_009823505.1 Rhizomys pruinosus | reverse complement strand
AATATTTCAGATGTTTCTTTCAACTCTTCTCCAAATCAAACCACTGGAAATTATCCCCAAAAGTAGCAGGATTATGATGTTCCTACTCAAGAGAGATCACTGGTCCAGGAATATCAAGCATTTACCATGTGAATAGTGAAGTCTTGCATTTTGGCATCTGTTTTCTTTTTTTATTTTTATTGAACACATTTCATACAACATTTTGTAATCAAATTTAGACTCATTCCCCCACCATGGCCACACCTCATGCCCCTCCACCGCCTGCCAGAGCTCATGGATTTTGTCATACATATTAAGTCCTGTCTTGCATCTTTTTCTCAGTCTTTTATAATCTTTTGATGTACAAGTTTACTGTTTTTGTCAGTTCTTTGAATAGGTTTTTTCTCTCTCGTTTTTGTTCCCTTTGATTTTATATTATTCCAAAATATGCACATATACACTACACACATAAATCAAAATTACAATATCTGAAAATAAAGTATAGGTCAATTCCAAAACACATTTAAAGATTCACATTTTAACAGTAAAGTTGCATGCAGATAAAAAGAAGTATAACTTTACATTCATTTTTGGAATATGAATATATATCTTCCACCCATATATGGTAATTACAATGTGTGAGTACAAGAGGTAGGTCAAATCTAGAGCCCATTAAGAGATTCAAATTATAATAGCACAGTTGCTTTCAGGTACAATGAAATATAATAATAAAGTTGCTCAGTTTGCCTGCCAACTGGGGATTTGGTGTTAGCATCCACAAATGAGGGAAACCATGCCCCCCTTTTTTTCCCCTGGGACTGTGTTACTTCACTTAGCATAATGGCTTCGAGTTCCATCCATTTACCTGCAAAGTTCATGATGTCATTTTCTTTACTGCTGCATAGAACTCTTTTGGATAACTGAGCTAGAGGTCTGTCTATTTTGTTTATCTTTCCAAAGAACAAGCTTTTGGATTCATTGATTTTTGTTATTTCTTCCTGTCTGTTGGGTTTAGGGTTCATTTGTTGTTGTCTCTCAAATGTTTTTAGCTGCAGTTTTAGATCATGTATTTGTTCTCTTTCTATTTTTTTAATGTGGGCACTTAGGGCTATAAATTTCCCACATGTTTTGTTGTGTTGTACTGTCATTTTTGTTTAGTTCCAGGAATGCTTTTATTTCATTCTTTATTTCTTCCCTGACTCACTCATTATTCAGGATCATGTTGTTTAGTCTCCATGTGTTCTTTTTTTTTTTTTAAACAGGAAGTAATTTCTGAACTGTGGAAACCAATTTATTAGAAATGCAGAAGGAAGATAAACTACCACAATAGGTTGGCGAGGTACAGGGAAGTAAAAAAAAAAAAAATAACAGTAGTTCCATACTACAGAATCTTAGTTTTAAAATAAACCACATTGAATTTTAGAGAACCGATGTATGGTGGGAGTTTTTTGTTGTTGTTTTTTTTTTACAGATGGTAACTTGTCACATTTTAGACTATGGTTAAATAAGTCAGCATTTTTTTTTAAGTAATCAAAGAAAGAAGTGGACTTTTTTTTAATTTATTTTTATTGATGCTTTGTGTATTTCATACATCATTTTCCAATTCAGTTCAGGCACATATCCCCTTCCCTTCCCCCCCACCCCACCCCTACATAGTTAGTAGGGTTTACCCTGGTGTTAATACTGAGCTTTATTGCACTGTGGTCTGAGAGAATGCATGGGATAATTTCAATCCTTTTGTATTTGTTTACATTTCTTTTGTGTCCCAGTATGTGGTCAATTTTGGAGAATGTTCTGTGGGGCACTGAGTAGAAAGTATATTCTCTGGTATTTGGGTGGAATATTCTGTAGATATCTATAAAGTCCATTTGGTGTATTGAATTGTTCAGTTCTGATGTCTCTCTGTTTGTTTTTTGTCTGCTTGACCTATCCAGGGGGCTCAGTGGGGCATTGAAGTCCCCCACTATTTGTGTGCTGGGATTAATCTGTGTCTTGAGATCCTGAAGGGTTGTGTTTATAAAGTTTGATGCACCAGAGTTTGGTCCATAAACATTTAAGATAATGAAATATTCCTGTTTAATTGTTCCATTTATAAGGATATAATGGCCCTCTTCGTCTCTTCTGATTAATTTTACTCAGATGCCTATTTTGTCTGATATTAGAATAGCCACTCCTGCTTGCTTTTTGGTGCCATTTTCTTGAAATATTTTTCCATCCTCTCACTCTAAGGTGGTGTCTGTCCTTGAGGGTGAGGTGGGTTTCTTGTAAGCAGCATACATATGGATTCTGTTTCCTAATCCATTCTCCTAGTCTATCTCTTTTGATTAGGGAGTTTAGACAATTAATATTTAAGGTTATTATTGAGAGATGTGTGTTGTTTCTTTCAACTTACTTTTCACTTGCATTCTTGGTCTAGGTATTTATTTACTCTGTTATGGTAATTTTGGTATTATCTCTTTTGGTATTATATCTCTTTTGGTAATTTCTCTCTTGGGTTGCTTAAGGATAGTTGCTCCTTTCTTCTCTTCTTTGAATTGCTTTGAGTATTTTCTGAAGTGTTGGTTTTTTGACATGTGTTCTTTCATTTTGTTTACGTCATGAAAGATTTTTCTTTCTCCTTCAACTAGGATTGACATTTTTGCTGGGTATAGTAATCTGGGTTGCATCGAAAATCATTTAGCACTGGGAATACTTTGGTCCATGATCTTCTGGCTTTCATAGTTTGGACTGAGAAGTCAGCTGTGATTCTGATAGGTTTCCCCTTATATGTAACTTGTTGTTTTTCTCTTGTGGCTTTCAGTATTTTGTCCTTGTTTTGAGCATCTAGTGTTTTACCTATGATATGACATGGGGAATTTCTTTTCTGGCCTTTTCTATTTGGTGTTCTATGTGCTTCTTGTATTTTTATGGGTTTGTCTTTTTTCAATTTGGAGAAATTTTCTTCTATTATTCGTTGAAGATCTGATCTATACTGTTCTCTTGGGATTCTTCTCCTTTCTCAATCCCTATGATGCAGAAATTTGATCATTTCATGGTGTCTCGTATTTCCTAGTTGTTCCACTCCCATGTTTTTTTTTTTATTTTTTGTAATCTTTACTTGAGGCTTCTAGCTGCTCTGTATTATCCTATAGGTCTGATATTCTTTTTTTCTGCTTCATCCATTCTGCTTCTGAGGCTTTTTCCCACCCTTTCCTGCTGATTGGATGAATGTTCAATTTCCTTTTTCATTTCATCCTGTGATTTCTGCAGTATTTCCACTTCCTTTTGGAGCTTTTCATTCTCTTCTTGTAGTTCCTTGCTTTGCTGGTCAGTTTCTTTTTTCCCTTTCAGCCTGAGATCTTTTCAGTTTTTCCACTTCCTTCCAGAGTTTGTCATTCTCTCCCTCTAGTTCTTTTCAGAGTTTGTATTTCTCTTCCTCTAGTTCTTTCCGGAGTTTATCATTCTTTCCTTCTCGTTCCTTCATGAGTTTTTCAGTCTCTCCCTTTAGTTCTCTGATTTGTTCTTTATAGTCTTTGAATATGTGTACAATTGTCCTTCTAAGGTTGGTGTCTTGTTTTCCTTCCAGGGAGATCATGTTGTTGGGATCTTCTACAGGACTGGTTGAGTTCAGTGGGCAATTATTACAAGCTTTTCCCATATTGTGTTTCCATTGTATCTTTGACATGTGTAGTTTCCCCCCTTTGTTTGTTTGTTTGGCTTCTGTTGCTAATCTCAAATGTTAATATGGAGGACTGGTTGGTCATTCAGTTAGCTTCCTGCTGGTTTCTTCCTCAGCTTTGGCTGTGCAGCCTAGAACCACTGACACTGTTGGATCAACCCAACCATAGTAAACCACAGCACCAGCAGCTTATACTTTCCACCACAGTACCAGTAGCTTGAGTGGGGGGGGTGGTTACTCTGTTGGACCCCACCTGTCTGATGAGTGTGTGCACTGGCTGTCCTTCTACCCATGCACACAGCTCCTCTCTATGGTTTTGGTGGTGGGTGGCAGGCACCCGCCAATGGTGGGTAACAGCAAGGACCCACCTGTGAGAAGAGTGTTGACATCTGTTTTCTTATTTATCTTCCCCACAAAAGCCCAGTGACAGCTTGTCTAAAGCCAGGATTCACACTCAAAGCATTTTATGTGTGACTTACATGGTCTCTGTACAGACATGAAAAATGAGAAATGATCATTTCTTAGAATTATACATTTTCTGGGGGTGGAGAGATGGCTTAGCAGTTAAGAGTGACAACTGCTCTTGCAGAGGACCTGGGTTAGATTCCCAGCACCCACATCGCAGCTAAGAACTATCTTTCCACAGTATTGCACAACATGGATGCACCAACCTACATGCAGACAGTACATTCGTGTGCATAACAAATAAATAAAAAAATACATTTTCCAAATTAACTCCCCACCAGCATTTACTACTTCTTTTTGGTAATTTTAATCATAAATTCATAAATTCAGACTGTTCAATATTTGTTCAATTGGTAAGTAATAATTCTATTCCTATGTCTGACTCAGGGAGGTCCAGGAGCAGATCCCTCCCACCACTGGTCTGGTTCCTTATCTTATCAGTCCAGATTCTCTCTCAGACCAGACCACTTCTGAAACTTTTTGAACTCTTCTGCAACCTCTTTAACTTGTACTCACTCTGTAAACCAGATATCAGATAGATTATATAAATATATGATTGAAAGATAGATAGATAGATAGATAGATAGATAGATAGATAGATAGATAAATTGATTGATTTACTATATGTTGTGTGATATATGATGTAAGAGTAATGTTAATAGTTAAGATTGGGGGGCTGGAGAGAGGGCCTAGCAGTTAAGAGCGCCGACCGCTCTTGCAGAGGACCCAGGTCGATCCCCAGCACCCACATGGTGGCCGAGAACTGTCTGAAACTCCAGTTCCAGGAGAACTCCAGCTCCAGGGGAATCCGAGACCCTCTTCTGACCTCCGCGGCATTGCACGACACGGGTGCACAAACTTGCAAGCAGACAGTACATTCATACACATACAGAAATAAATAATAATAATAAAAAATAGTTAAGATTGGGATAAATGAGCCCACATTCACCTTGGCCAAGTTACCAAGGTAGGTTGATAATATTAATAAAACAAATGGCTGGGGCTGGAGAGATAGTCTAGTGGTTAAGAGCACCGACTGCTCTTGCAGAGGACCCAGGTTTGATCCCCAGCACCCACATGGCAGCTGAGAACCGTCTGTAACTCCAATTCCAGGAGAACTCCAGCTCCAGGGGAATCTGACACCCTCTTCTGACCTCCGCGGCATTGCACGACACGGGTGCACAAACCTACATGCAGACAGTACATTCATACACATAAAATAAATAAATAAATAAATAAATAAATAAATAAATAAATAAATAAAAATTTAAAAAAAGAGTAAAGTCAAAACTATTAAATTCTGCTATGAATATGGGAAAAGGGGAACCCTCATCCACTTATTGGTGAGGTTGCAAACTGGGCCACCACTGTGAAAATAAACATGGAGAACTCTTTAAAAATAAAAATAAATTTACTGTATGACCCAATCAAACCATTTTTTTGGCATATACCCAACTGACTCATTCTACTACAGAGATACTTGCACAGCCACATTTATCGCTGCTCTTTTCCCAATAGCTAAGAAATGGAAACAAACTAAATGCCCCTCGACTGATAATGAAAATGTGGTACATTTACACAGTGGAGTTCTACTCAGCAGTAAAGAAAAACAAACTCATGGAATTTGTAGCTAAACTGGAATTCTTATACTAAGTGAACTAACACAGATTCAGAAAAGCAAGCAATATATATTATCTCATTTGTGAATCTCAGCTCCAAATTCCTAGATGCGACTATATCTACAGGAGCCAGGAAAGTAGAAAAGAACCATGGGGAGAAATGGGAAGAAGGAGCTCCAGAGAGGGGGATAGTAGGATGCAGGTCTTATTAAGGGGGAAATGGAGAAAATTAGAGTTCTTTTAACTGGAAAGGGTGTAGGGAGTGTTATACAGGTAAGGGGGTTAGAGGAGAGATACATAATGCTTAGATGGTATGGAAAACTGGAAGGAAATGCATTAGTTTAAAGTCCTACTGAAAAATATACACATAATATCTGTACATGAGTGCATGTATATAGCTGAAGGTCATGTAAGAAGAAACACAATGCCAGGCAGGAGAAACCTCCCTTTGAGTTGTTGGTCAGGGTAGTCTAGGAGAGTCCTAAGTACTACAGGCCATTGTCACAGCCCTTGATTACCTTCCAGAATGTGAAGGTAATCCTGTTGCTGAAGACTAAGCTCTCATAGTATCAGAGGATACTATGTAGGCTGCCATGGGAGAAAAACCAATCATGGGTCCTGCCCAGCTGTGAAGTCTAATAAACATCAATGACTGGCCCAGCAAAAGTGCAGTAGTAGCTCTTTTTTCATGGGGAGTAATAAATAGTTGTCTAATTGGAATTAAGGTCTGCTCAGTGGGATGGAACTTATGTGTGATACTTTAAACAGCCAAATACAGATGGCTGGAGAGGTCATAGATTGTACAGAAAACCTACCTTTGCCACATCCCCAGACCAACATTATTTCTTACATTATTCTGAATATGCATGGTCATATTTACAGAAAAGTGTAACTTTCACTCCTCAAGAAGGCTTCTTTTTGCAACAGATGGAGACAATTACAGAGTTTCAGAACTGTTCAAGCATAGAGAATAATTGTCTGTGAGATGTTTAACCCTAAGTGACACATCTTCAATGAACCTCTACACATAGGATGAATGCATCTCTCAATAAGTACCAGAGAAGTTTCCTTATGCATCAGATGATGGTAATTTACACAGAAACCCACAATTGGCTAATATACAGAGAACATTACTGAGTTGCTTGTTCCTGAATAGGACACCTATTTGAAATATCTTCCTCTCAAGGCTCAGGGATCGTTGTGGAAGGAGGGGAGGTGGGGATGGAAAGATTGTAAGAGTCAGAGGAAGTGGGCGACCACAAGGAAGTATAATTTTCCAGACAGCTGGTCAGTTAGTCATATGAACTCACAACAATGGTGACAGCATGCACAAGTCCCATGCAAGCTCAAACCAGACAAAATCTAGGCATAGGTAAGTGAGTATGAAATCCCAACCCAACCTAAGGGAATTTTGCCAATTGAGGGCTTCTGGGGGAGGGAGGGACAGTGTCTTACAGGTATGAGACTCTTGCTGGGCCCAGTGGATGGATCCATTATTGATGGACATTTGGGGACACAAATCAGACTCTACAGGACTTATTTTATATATGGATATATGTATTTATACACATATATTGGATATATGGATATATATATTTATACACATATATCGGTAGGAGCAGAGAGGGGAGAGGATGTGGAGGGGGATCTAAATATCATCAAACTATATTGTATGAAAAGCACAAAAGTTCAATAAAAATGCTTTAAAGATTTAAAAAATCACTAAGCATTATGAATTTATTGTTATTCAATAAATTCTGACAGTGTGAAAGAAGCAAATGTGTCCACCTGCCTCTGGCATAGCATGGTCACAATGCAACCTATTTTATAATCTATTTTTATACACTGTGGTTGGCTCTCCATTCTTTACAGAGTCTTACCAGCTCCAAATTTACAATCGTCCTGCCTCTACTTCCCTAGTGCTCTGATCTAAGATTAGAGATATATGCCAACAAATCCTGATAGTTTTGCCTTCTTCTAATTAGATATTAAAATGCACTTGTAGACTTTTCATTTCTTTTTCAGTAAAAACAAACTATAATACTGCACAAAACTTATTTGTCAAAAATTTTCAATACAAATATAATAAGAGCAATGTCCATTAATCCCTACCTAGGATTTCATGAGCATTTACTATGTGCCACATACAGAGCCAGGCTATATTGTTCCTTCCTCATCTGTGATTATCGCAGCCTCTCCTGCTATCAGAATCTTTCACCAAAGTGTTATGTTGAATGATCATATTTTAATAAATTATAATTTGCTTTCCTCCTCTAACCTGTAGCAATATCAAAACCATAGTTGACAAATGCTGAATGTGGATTTTTGTGTTTGTGCTTTTATAAACACTTGAATTAAATAAAGTATTTAGTCCTCAGAAGAATTATCATGTATATTTTAATAAACTATAAAATGCTTCCATTCTCACTATGGCATTCATGCCTTTCAGCATATGAAAGTTTCATATGGTAGAAATTGATCAGTAAATGCACCATGAACTACAGGAAAAGATTTAGCATATCTAAATATATATTGACAAACATATAATAATCATATCATGAGGGAATTATATGGCTCAGTCCTCATATTTCATATATACTTGTGTTTCCTTCCAAATGAACTGGTCAAATGGGCAATTATTAAAACAGATGGGGAAATACTGTTCATCATCCCAAAGCACACAAAATTATGAAGAGTTTCTACTCTTTTCCATAAAATAAATTAAGAGTGAAATATAAATAAACTGATATCAGGGAGCTTTTTCTAAAAGCAATTCTATAGCATTTCTCACTTCTAACAGATTCCACATAATCAAACGTTCCATCTAAACTGGCTTATGACAAGATAATCATTAAAGTCTGTGATTATGACTTTGCAATACTGTCTCAGCGGTTGAGAGCACTGACTGGTTTTGAAGCGGACTCAGGTTCAATTCTTAGCACCCACATGGAGGCTAAGAACTGTCTTAGGCCAGGCGTGGTGGTGTACGCCTTTAATCCCAGCACTTGGGTGGCAGAGGCAGGTGGGTCTCTGTGAGTTCTAGGGCAGCCTGGTCTACAAAGCAAGCCCGAGGCTAGCTGGGACTAAAGGGAGACCCTGTCTCAAAAAAAAAAAAAAAACCAAGAGAAAGAATGAAAGAAAGAAAGAGAGAGAGAGAGAGAGAGAGAGAGAGAAAGAAAGAAAGAAAGAAAGAAAGAAAGAAAGAAAGAAAGAAAGAAAGAAAGAAAGAAAGAAAGAAAGAAAGTCTTAAAATTCCATGGTCCCTTCCACATGGTAGATGGAGTTGTTGAATTCACTTATTGAGCAAATATATAGTATCAAAACTATTAGAAATTCTGTTTCACTAATGACAACTCCACTCCCATGTATCTGCACATGTGTGCATCTGGGTCAAGAGCAGTGGGGTTAGAAAAAGGACTGGATATCTACTTGCATGTATAAATGGAGATGAAATAGACAGATTCATTCGCTCCTGTCAGTGCATGTTTGTGTTCATGCTGATATCATAGCAGTTTTATGACTCCAAGGGCCACTGGGCCACACTTTTTGGTAAATACTAGTCTTTACATTTTAACTCTATGAACATTACATTTAAGTCCATTACATTTTAACTCCATTACATTTTAACTACATGAAGCAGGGAGAAATTTCATAAACCCAACATATTTGATAATTCTAAGTTGTCCCATACCTCATATCAGAAAAATCAAAGTCCTTCTGGACAATTCTTAAATGTTATACACCTGTGCTTTTCTAAGTAGTTAACTATGTAAAGTCATTTATCCCCATGACATGTGAAGGAGGGCACTGGTCAATTTCCATATTACATAAAGGTTATTCTCAAGGCCACCATGTTAAAAGGGTTGAAGTCCAGAGACTATTTCCATAGTCCACACTGGGTGCTCGAACTGGGGTTCTATTGTTAGTTACAGTGACATGATACTCAACTACGTGGGACTGATCAGCAGTTTGTAAGACCCTGAGGATTTCTTCCCTTCCCTAACTTAATGCCAGTAGCAGCATCCAGTCACTGTGACCCCAAACCCATGTTTCCAAACATCTGAGTGGAAATGAAATTATCCAAGTTGGAAACACTACAACTCCTATTCCCCAGCAATATTCTGGCCCACTGAGGGTCTATCTGAAAACACACACACCTTCAAGTATATATTTGAACAATATTCTTCATTGTTATTTTCTTCTTCCTTATTGTTTTCTTGACAAATGTTGCTTTGTTCCATGCCTTATGCACAGAGAGCAGAGACATGAAGAAGAAAAGCCAAAGGAAAAACATCAAACAAAAAGATTAAAAGTGAAGAGAAATAGGGGAACCAAAATAAAATAGAAGATAACAAGGACAGTTACTCTAAGGCCTGTTGAGCTGTTCCTAAGTCAGAGCATTGAACAAGGCAAGCTAAACAGGCCTCCAATTTCATGCATGTCCATTGTTTCTCGGAGTGATTTTGTAACATGAAACTTTTCTGGTGCTCAAATATTTTCACTTTTTAGCTTTGATTTTGAGCTATGTTTTTATGAATAAATGGAAAGTGTCTATGAAAAGCAATGCCTTTATCTGGCATGTTTTACCTCAAAACTCGTGTCTACAATTTAGAGAATTATATTTCAGCTTGTAGTGAAGGTAATCTTCCATTTTCTGGACTAGCCCAAACTTCAAATTGCAGAATGCCCCCTACAACTTTTGTGACAGATGGCTGTTCATCCTCTGCCACATGTCATTTCCAAGAGCAGGCAGATCATCAGCTACTTTTAGAAAGTATCTATGTCTCTTTTGTTTTGTACTAATTGTCAGAAAGACGTCTCGTTTAGATGAGACATCTGCTATGCTGCATCCTCAGTTCCACCCTCCGGAACCATATGGAACAAGTTAAGTCCTCCCACATGAGATCCCACCAAAATTCTGAAGCAGTTGTGTTGCCGTTGAATTCTCCCTTATCCCAAATAAACACATGTGAAACATGCGATCAGACTTCCAAACAGTACTATGCCTGGCAGTACAGTCAATGTCTTCAACACCTTGCTTCATTTCTACCTTGCTAGGCATTTTTTTCTCATACAGCACAAAGTCAACATGTATGTGTGTGTGTGTGTGTGTGTGTGTGTATGTGTGTGTACTCTGTAAACTCCACTTGTACATATGTGTATAAAGACATAAAGATGAATCCATACACACAAGCATCCATCACCAAGTTTAGTTTTATATATAAATATACAGGCACATATGTGTGTACATGTGTGAAAGTTTCATACTTCATGGCTCTGGTCCAGCATCAACACATGGCAAAAGTTCACCCACATGCAGGCTTAATTCATCTATCCATAAATAAGTCAGGCTCTTTAAAGCTGTGCTTACTTTGCTTTGCTCAGTTGGAGTGGTGAGTATACCATTGCCTCCTGTGTGCCCAGCTCCAAGTAGTTCTTCCTCATCTTCCAAAGGTGAAAGGAAGTAAGTACTCAGTACCTCACGGCCAAAGCCTGAATAGCTCTGTAAATATGTAACAATGTAAACACAATAGAGATCCTAGGGAAACATTAACCTCCTTTCTTTGCCTCTCAGCTTAATTTCCAATCACATACAGCTTTTGTCTTGTTTCAGTTACTTCATACTTGCCTATGTCCTACACTATTTTCAGAGAAGAGGGGAAAATACTGTGGGAAATGTCCAAAGGGCCTGAGTTCAAGTCTCTTTCCCATCTCTCATCATTGCTCAGATTTCACAGTTCTGGGTTTAAGCAAATGAAGGGTCTCCAGGTTTGATCACATAATTCCATCCAGTCACTGTCACTATCTTCCCACAGAGTGTTATTTTGATCTTTCTCCTGGGGGCAGGAATTGAGTGTGGTACAGAGCCGTGGGGAGACAGGAAATAGAATGACAGAATGCAGCTCTTTTCAAAAAGCTTTCATTTCTTACTGTTTCACAGCCCAGGAAAATATGCCCCCTGCCGCCTGCTCTGCCCACAGCACGTCTTTTCCCTCTCCTCAGCTTTCTCTTGCTTAGTTAAAAAGGAGGCCATAAAATAAGAAGATCATAGGTAGCAGACAAGGAACCGAGGAAGAGTCGGGACTGGGTGACATGATCTGTCTTGAAGCTGTTATCAAGGGGCTGCTGCAAGGTGAGGTGTAAAAGGACAGTGTGTTCCCTGAAGCAAAGGTAGACAATGGGCACCAGACACTCATTTCACCCTACAAGACAAGCTCTAAAAAAAAGACCCAAGTCTTTCTTCTCTCAACTTAAGCCTTCTTTATGAATCGTTGAGACTTTTAAGTGATTTGTGAAAATTGATTTCTGGCAAAAGAGACAAAGGAAGGATTTTTATATCATTGCTAATAGATGGTTAAAGGGCAAAATTCTGACATGCCTGTGGTCATTTCTAGTGCCTACTCTTTGCTCCAACCTGAGGAATTTCTTCTAAATTTCAAGATCCAGCAGTGGCACTTACCACAGGAAGCATTCCATACTGTGTCCCTTCTGTGATTGTCAGAAAGGGCCACACCAACTTAATAACTGTTTCTCCATCACTTTTTCTGCACTGCCTCTTGAATGCTGTGGCTGTTGAATGCCTACTTTTGCAGTCACTGTGTTTTCCTTCCACCAGATACCCTGCTTTAAAGGCCAGAAGGTCTCTCAAAGCTCTCTGGCAGTCCTTTCTCCTGTTCTGAGCTCGCAGCATTTCTTTCTCTTAACAACTGCTTGAAAATTTCAAGTGCATTGACATACTTACCCACTATGACATAAAATGTGCTATCAATTTGAACCAATCTCCTGCCCTGGACCCCACAGACCCAGGAATCACTCATGCTGAAGTTCCATGCCAACAAACCAAAACTAACTCATTTTATGTGACCCTTTCAGAGATCCGGAGAAAGAACTGAACTAGCCAAATCCCCAACTTGCCAGATTCAGCCAGCATGGTGAACAGGGCAAGGAAAGTAATCTGAGACACTCTTGGTTGGCCCTTCTACTATGTTTATTAGGGTACTTTTTGTACCTGCTCAAACTACCTTATGAAGTGGACTGTTCGGCTGTGCCCACTGGATCCCCATTTTTAAACTTTCAGAAGCAATGCTCTACCATTAATCATTAATAAAAGTTAAATAAATCTTTAAATTTGTTGCAATCTTGAATTTTCAGACTATTCACCCCCAACTCTTCACTGTTTGCAACTGGTCTTACAAATCCTATAGAAGACATTGTTTATAAACTCTTTAGCAGCTCTTTCTTCCCTCTGTTCATCCTTATTTCCCCCCCAAAAAAGTATAATTTAAAAATTAAGCACCTAACAAAGAACACAAATAAATAAAGCAAGAAAACAAATGACCCTACTGAGTCCATGAGAAAAAGACATTTTTCAAGGGAAGATTTGCAAATGGCCAAAATATATATATATATATAAGGAAATGTTCAACACTACTAACCATAAAAAAGCAAAATTATAGTGAGATTATTGCATACCTGTTAGAATGGTTGTTATTTAAAAAAAAGATAAGCATTAGTCAAACTGTAGAGAAAAAAGAATCCATTTACACTAATGTCAGACATGTAAATTAGTAAATATTTATGAAAAACATTATGAAGGACCCTGAGAAAATATAAGTAGACAATATAATCCATACATATAGTATTTAATATATAATCCATACAATCATATTTCTGTTTATGCAACTAAAAATCAGTATTTCAAAGCAAAACCTGCATTCTTTATTTTTTAATTTCTGTATGTGTATGAATGTACTGCCTGCATGCAAGTGTGTGCACCCGTGTCGTGCAATGCTGCGGAGGTCAGAAGAGGGTGTTGGATTCCTCGGAACTGGAGTTCTCCTGGAATTGGAGTTTCAAATGGTTCTCTGCAGCCATATGAGTGCTGGGGATCGAACCCGGGTCCTCTGTAAGAGCTGTCGGTGCTCTTAACCGCTAGGCCATCTCTCCAGCCCAAAACCTGCATTCTTAAGTTCATTGCAATTCTATGCTGAAATCAACCTAAGAATCCACCAACATATGAATGCATAAAGAAATGAGGCAATGGAATATTATTCAGTCTTTAAAAATAAGAAAAGATTACCACTCATAACTATATAAATGAAGCTGGAGGACATTATACTAAGTGCAATAAGCCAGGAACAGACAAATGCTGCATGATCTTCCTTATATGGGGAACCTGAGAGTCAAACTTAGAAAACAGGAGTTAAATGGTGGTTTCCAGAGGCTCAAAGAAGGAGGATATGTACACTATCAAAGAGCAGAAAATTTTAGTCATATGGCCAGCCTGAATAAATTTCAGAGTACTAGTGTACAATATGCTGTCTACAGTTAATAGTGCTATATCACATGTTGAAAATTGATGAGAGATTTTAAAAAGTTCTCAAGACAAAACGTTCCTACATGGGGGGATAGATATATCAATAGCATAGCAAAGATAATTATTTCACTCTATATATCAAAGCATCAGCTTAAATATATGTGATTTTATTTATAAAGCTGGAAACCAAAGAATTTTAGTAGTACACTTATAAATATTCTTTGTAAAATATATGTTTAAATATATTTTAATTTCTATCTTTGTAATTAGAAGAGAGCAGATGAATAAATATCACAAAATTAAATCAGAAATTACTTACCCAGAATATGTTTGCATAGCAGGAAATATTCAAATAACCTGAAAGACTAGCTCTGGATAGGAAGGCAAAATACCAGGACTTGCTATTTTTACGATTCTCCATTCTCATTGAAGCTTTGAGGCTGGAGATAGAGTCGTACTTGCCAAGCTTTCACTGGTTAGCAATGGGGATGATTCTGAGAAAATTGCATATAGGAATGACTTTTACAAAATGGACAGAATCTGAACTAATGACCTTTACCTAACCTTTAAACTGAAAAGCTACTGTTTATGATGCAAACAAGCCCGCTAAGGCATGTGCTCTTCTGACTCAGGTGTTTGCCCTTGATTGCTCAGAACCCCTCTTTGCCCTCTATCCTAGAGAGCAAATGGATGTGGGTGTGCTTGAACTAATATCAAAGTTCTGAATAGAACATACTCATATTGGTACCCTTGTTGGAAGCAGTTAGAATTGAGAAGAATGCTTGCCTTGTGCATATGAGATATTTTAGACCTCGGGATCAGAGTGAAATTTTGTCTGGATTCAAGGTAGTAGTTCCCTAAATGATGCTGGAGAAATGCTTTTGAGTAAAAGCACAGGTAAAGTTGGGTTAGGGAACACAGTTCCAGGAGACATCTGGGGGAATGGGTGCCTTCCTCTTAACATTAAAGCTGAGTCAGGCTGTCTATTTAGGAATAACTGTAATATGGTTAGTAACACCACTCTTGCCATAGGAGTGGCACAGGGACACCCATTCTACTCTTAAGTATGGAGACCTCCCCTGAAGAAGAGCTCGTGTTCTTATGGGAAATCAAATGAGAAAATTAATGGCAAGTGAGCAGCCTAGATGGAGGTATACAGTAAATCCTAAATAGATAGCTGTAGTTAATCTGGTTGTGTATCCTGACACAGCCAGGCAGAACACAGTGAATGTCTTCCTGCTGTTATATCCATTACACCCATTTTGCAGAAGAAGCAGCTAAAATATATTTTAATGTGTACTAACGTTAATAATTTGAATGTTTCCAAAAGATACCCAAGGACATTGTTGCAACTACACATTTTTGTTTTAATATCTAATATATATATATATACAGATTTTTGAGCAATTACACAAGCTGAACCTCCCAGGACTAACCAGGTTCACCTTCTAGCTGTGACCTTGGTGAGTGACCTTCCGTATTCAGCTTTCAGCTTATAAAATGGACATTAACTCAACTAAATTAAAAACAGCACCAATAACCTATACAAAGTTTGTCTGTTGGGCAACATGTGTACTGACTCCTATTAAAGATATAATTTCAAGCAAGGGTGGTGGCATGCAGCTTTAATCCCAGCACTCACTGGAGGGGCAGAGGCAGGCAGATCTCTGTGAGAGCAAGGCCAGCTTGGACTACAGAGCAAGTTCCAGGCCATCTGGCTGACAGCTAGACCCTATCTCAAAAAATAAATGAATAAAAAAATAAAGATAGAATTTCCTAATGTCCTTGTTTTCTCTTTCATTTTTACTTCATCATTGGTGTGAGGTGCAAAGCATCAATGAAGTCCAGAGAAGGGGTGACTCAGAGAAGAGATGCACAGGAGGTGGCAGAGTCTGGTCCAGGTCCCTGAATGTCCACGCCTAATTTTGGTCATCTTCTGCCATCCCCTCAGAGACCACCAAGTGAAAGCACCGGACAAACCCCCGGTGAAGCACTTGGGTGTGTAGCACAGCCACACTCACAGCTGAGCCAGCACCTCAGGAAGGTATGTGAGCTCATGCTTCTTTCTCACAGGGTGGATCAATGTTTCTTTTCTCTCTAATGTGCTCTTCATTTCTCACTCTAAATTGCAAGTGACTTGTGTTATATGTTATAAATTGCTAAGCATCATGGTTTAATACAGAAAACCAAAACTTTTACCGTTTTCCTTCCAGAACCAGCAAAATGCATATATATGTATATATATATATATATATAATAAATATACGAATAAATGCATACATTATAATAATATATGCATTAATATAAATACATATATAATATATAAAATGCAATATATATTATATATTATATTATATATTGCATATTATATATTGTATAATATATTATATATTATGTTATATATAATAAAAGGAAATGTACTAGATTAGTTTACACAGTAATGTTGCAGTAGA
Source organism: Rhizomys pruinosus (assembly GCA_009823505.1). Taxonomy (NCBI): domain Eukaryota; kingdom Metazoa; phylum Chordata; class Mammalia; order Rodentia; family Spalacidae; genus Rhizomys; species Rhizomys pruinosus. The sequence goes on along the minus strand of VZQC01001376.1, from coordinate 1,288,901 downwards.
CTTGCAGGACTCTTTTGGGACGCATTAAAAAAATCTATTTCTTCCTGGCCAAAAGAATGGAATTTGGCCTTGGGAGGAAATTTAACATTTCAACCCCCACAAAACATAGGAGTTAATCTAGCTGAACTTCTTAATCACCTGGCCAAGGGCCTACCCCTCAGAGGCTGACTCACTAAAGTTGTCTTAAAGTGATGGGATAAAAAATTATTTCCTTAATGAGATAATGTACTTGCTCCTCTCAGAATGCAGGTGCTGCTGCTACTGATCTGCCCCCAGGCTCCAAGTCAAGTCAGCTTGACTTTCTTGGTCCTGACTCAGAAAGATGTAACTGTTCCTTTTCTCTTCTTTTCTATCTCTTTCTTCCTGATGATGACCAGAACCTAAAAATGCTTTCTGTAGAATCTAGATTCTTTTACTCTTTCTCTAATGCTACTTCCCTCCCTTTTTCCAAGTAGCTCCTTGCTGAGTCTCTAAAGCCTTTTCTTCTTCATTCTCCCTCTCTAGATACCTAGAACATGAAGTGGAGGAGGGAAGGGGCCTGAATGTGATCAAAATTCATTGTATGAAATTTTCAAATCAATCGGAACATTTACATTTTTTCCCTTGTTAAAAAGATTCTGAAGCCCTTAGTTAGAGAAACGTTCCTTTAATGTTTAAACACATGGAGACAGCACCACGCAGGGGGATTCACGGTCCAACTCTTCCAATCTCTGATATAAGTCACTTTGCCTCCCTGCATTTTCACTCCTTGACTACAAAATGAGAACCATAATCTTCTCCTTCTTCTGGATTATTGTAATCACTGAATATGATTCAGAGAGAGAGAGAGAGAGAGAGAGAGAGAGAGAGAGAGAGAGAGATTAGCAGAGTGCTTGTACCATAGTGGGAATACCCACACTCTCACAAGAGCCAAAGCCTGCATTTCCAGTCATGCTGGTTCTCAAAAGTGTGTGCTTCTGCTAAGGCATCACACCCCATCTTGCTTTTGTTAATGTATCAACGTAGTATCATTCAACTAATACTTCTTTTCTGGACTAGAACCTAATAAACAGAGATAAATTATGTTCATGTTTTCTCCTTCAAGTCCATAGATAAACGCTCTTGAAATAACACCCACATTTACCAAACAGTATTTCCACGGAATCCAGGAGCTCATCTTTCACATTTAAAGGGCTGAAGCAATGCCTCAGTAGCTAGAAGTATTGACCGATGTTTCAGGCGACCCAGGTTCTGTTTCCAGCACCCACATGGCTAAAAACTGCCCATAATTCCAGTTCCGAGCTCCAGTGCCCTCTTCTGACCTCCACAGGCATTGCATGCTTGTGGTACACTTATGTACATGCAGGAAAAACACATACACATAAAAAGATAAATCAAAATATTTTTAAGATCCAGGAAGTTTTTTTAAAAATCCAACACCAGACCAACTATCATTTTAAAAAATAGTTTTTAGCATTTTTATTTTATGTGTATGAATGTATCACCTGCATACATGTAAATGTACTCTTGTTGTGCAATGCCCATGGAGGTCAGAAGATGGTATCAGATTCCCTGGAACTGGAACTATAGATAGTTGTTAGCCACCTTATGGGTGCTGGGAACTGAACTCAGATCCTCTGCAAGAGCAGCCAGTGATTTCAACTGCTGAACCATATCTCCAGCCCATCAAGTTTCATTGTTCATTCCTGCCTAGTAATTAATCAGAATTTGGTAATAGTGATGGTTAATATTGATTTTCAACTTGAAAGGTTTTAGAAGGACCTAGGTTAAAATCTCTGGGCATGTCTGTGAGGGAGTTTCTAGATTAAGTTAACCAAGTTGGGAGGCAGCCTTCAGTAAGCTGGTGTCCTGGTTTGGGTAAAAAGGAGAAAGCAAGCTGAGCTCCAGAATTCCTCTCTCTCTGCTTACTGACCATGGAAGATACATTCAACCAGCTGACTTAAGCTGCCCCCATGCGACTTCCTCTCCATGATGGATGGTGTCCTCCAACTGTGAACATGTCTTTTCTTTCCTTAAGTTGCTTCTGTCAGGTGTTTTGTTACAACAACAGAGGGAGAGTTCTGGGTGATTTTTAAAGTCAAGCTTGTGTAGGAACTACTGACCTATCAGCTTCTCAGGGTCACTTGGAATCTAGTCAAAGTCTAATATAATTTTCAAACTATTACTGGCCAATGATGTGATAAGTCCTGAAACTGGGGATTCGGCTTAATCCATTTAAACTGATGTGGGATAAATTTTTTTTTTCTTTAAAATGGGCTCATCGGGCTGAAGAGATGGCCTAGTGGTTGGGAGCGCCGACCGCTCTTGCAGAGGACCCGGGTTCGATCCCCAGCACCCACATGGCGGCCGAGAGCCGTCTGAAACTCCAATTCCAGGAGAACTCCAGCTCCAGGGGAATCCGAGACCCTCTTCTGACCTCCGCGGCATTGCACGACACGGGTGCACAGACCTGCATGCAGACAGTACATTGATACACATACAGAAATAAAAATAAATAAAAAAAAAATTAAAAAAAATAATAAAATTCCCAATTAAAAAAAAAAAAATGGGCTCATCGCAGAGCACCTGAGTAATTGATGGGAGGAGTTAAGTTTGCAGCCCAGCTGCACAGCGAGTTTTTGCACAGTGCTGAAAATTGCATGATGCTGGCACTCCCAATGGAATGTGCATGGGACTATGGAATTCTGGGAATTTTGGAGGGATGGAGACCTATAGAAGCCCCTCCACATGAGGCTGGACTCTCTCTCGTGCCACATACCAGCTCAGGCAGAGGGCTCAAGGTGGCCATGCTGGAACGTGGGGCAGCCATGTTGACCTGGGGATCCAGCAGCCACTGTGACTCCAGTGAGTGTTTCCCTTTCTAACCATTACTTTGTAGCCAACCTCAATAGATTCTGGTCTAGTCTGAGCTTGGAGAGTTCTCTACTTGTGTTGCCTTAATTACTGGGGAAACCAGGAAACAGCAGAGGGGGGTGGGTGGTGTTGCAGGATGCCATTTCCACATGGTTGCTAAGCTGTGGGTGCTTCCCGTCCCAAGAGGAAAAGTCCTCTGTGACAAATTGGCATAGATGGCAGGATTAAACAGAGCCACAGAAGGGTTTGGGCATAGACAAGCCAAAGACTCAGGAAAAGTGATGAAGCTTTCTTGGTTATAGAAAAAGACACCAGTAGCTGAAGGAAAGGTAGTTGGAGGGATAAAATGGGCAAAGAAAATTTTGATATGGTTAGCCATCCCTGTAGGGGATGGGGGAGGCATGGGTATTACAGTGGATAGTGAGATGCATAACCAGAATGTGACTACCCAAGCAAATGATGGAAATGGGAGAAATCCCAGATGGAAATCCACGTGTAAGTGGTATGGTGTGGTAGGCCTGCTAGACCAAAGTGATGCACCACATGAGTACAATGCATTGAGGACACCAGAAGGTTTAGAATGAACCTTACAAGCCTGAGAGTTAGCACCAGGAGCAAAGATATCAGTGAGCATCTGCAGAGGCAGCCCAGCCACTGCTGTGGGTGATAAGGAATCTCTCCAAGGCAGAGGCCATAGCTCGGAGGGAAATGGAGATGTAAGAGAAAAGTTAGAGCAAGAGAAAACTAAGAGGTCGGCCTCTGACCCCACCAGTAAGTTGCATAGGGGAAAAGGAGGTAGAAGTGGAAGTCAGCTTTTTTCAGCTAGGAGACCCAGGAAAAAAGACAGACAATGATACAAAAAAAGAATGATGTAGAAGTGTCAGGTGTCCCTTGAGTTCAACCTTTGATAGGAACATGTTAATTGTGGCTTTAGTGATGGCCCAGAGTGGGAAGCTAAGTCAGTCAGGGAATACACAGCATTGGAACTGTTGAAACTGAGAAATACTTCTAAGCAGGCAGTTAGGGAGCCCTTCATCTCCTGGCTTGTAAGGTTGTGGTGCCTGGGAGTGGGTAGAATTATTTTAAGTGGTGTAGCGGCAGGAAAGCTGACTAATATAACCTCCCATCCTGCCTTGAGACATAAGCTACATAGCTTGAGACAGCCTAAGGGGAGCAAGTCCCTAATGGATTGGCTAATAACAGCCATTAGGGACACATGGCACACCCAAAACAAAAATTCCCCTACATACCAGGGGGTGGAAAGTGATAAAAGAAGGACAAATGCTACTAAGAGAACTAGGAAAGCAATATTTAGTGCCCAGTGTCCTGGACCAGATAGAGGTGAGTTTACCAGTGATTTAAGAAAAAGCCTGGGGGCTGGAGAGATGGCCTAGCGGTTAAGAGCGCCGACCGCTCTTACAGAGGACCCGGGTTCGATCCCCAGCACCCACATGGCGGCCGAGAGCCGTCCGAAACTCCAATTCCAGGAGAACTCCAGCTCCAGGGGAATCTGAGACCCTCTTCTGACCTCCGCGGCATTGCACGACACGGGTGCACAGACATGCATGCAGACAGTACATTGATACACATACAGAAATAAATAAATTAATTAATTAAAAAAAATGTTAAAGAAAAAGCCTAATTGAACAAGGGCCTACAGAGTAGTATGAAACTTTACTGGCTTTGCTGAGCCCCTTGACAGGACAGAGTCTGTATGAAATAATGAAAGCTTTATCAAAACGAAGTAACTTAGACCAACATGTCAAATATGCCTGTAGAAGAGTGAAACAACCTGGAGGAGATATTAAAGGATTAAATGAAAAAAGGAAGTCTACTTGGGTTAGTAGGAGGCAAATGTGGCAGGATCTGTGTAAAGCCAAAGTTCCTAAAGAAAAAAAAAATATTAAAAAGCCAAATTCAGTGCAGAAAAAGCCTCTGGAAGTCTTTAAAGCCCGAGGAATATTTCACAAGAGGAATACAAATAATATAAACTGTTTAGGGGGTGGGTAATGAACCCCCCATGTTAAACAGAGTACCTTTCTTTGCTGAGAAAAATCTTGCTAGTGCTGGGAGCAGTTTACCTGGCTGGGGCTTCATCCAGCAGCCAGATGATATCGGTAAAAAGAAGGTAGTTGTTTTGACTATAGCCAGAAGTCAGGCGCAGGGCCTGCCTGACCCAGCTAACCAGCAAATACAGCAGAGGCAAAAGGAGACACCTCTCTCCTTGGCCCTGTGCAGGGCTAGGCAGCTTGAGCCAGGCCCAATGAGTCTATCAAAATTTAAAAAATACAGGGAGGCCGCGAGTAAAAACCTCAGAATACCACATGAGCTCGAGAAGATGACTATAGGGACTGAAGAACTAACTAAATTAATGCCTATCATTCATGCTGTTGTACCCAACGTGGATCTTTTGAGACAATTGACACTAATAGACGAAATCTTCCCAAGCTGTTGGACCTTGTTTATGTTTAATTTAATGCCTAATGTTAATGTCTGAGTGTTTTACAGTTGCGAGACCAGTTGGAGATATATCCCATACACCTGAAGGAACAAAGATAAAACGTAAATTCAGTAAGGAGGGGTGCCAGGAGCAGTTATAACTACGGAAACTTTGGGGGCTTTGTGGTTAAATAAGACATATTGTTAGATAAAGGCTTCAGTACCAGGCATAGACTGTCTTGCTAGGAGCTGTTGGCTGGGGAGTCTCTAAAAGCCCCCCCCAAAAAAAAACAAAGGCCATTTTGCTTATGACTTTGGGTGTACACAAAAGCAGATATTAAGATCCTGTTGCTGAAGAAACTACGGGCTGTGAGTGCAAGAAAGGAAAATTATGCTGAGATCTTGCACTACAAATGGATAGCCGACCTTCACAGTGCTGAAGAGGACTATGCAAATTGCTGGAAAGAAATGGACTCCAAGCTCTATGGAGCTCATGTGCTGCAATTTCCCGAAGAAGACATAAGTGCAATAGTGACCACCAAGATGTGTGCTCACCTAGAAGTCTAATTGGATATATGGCCTGCTCTTTTGGAGGGTAGGATGCATGACTGATACTACGTACCCCCTAGCGGTGGAAGACTTTATTGGCCCCATTAAAAAAACTCTAATAAGGAGTCTCCCAGCCAGTGCAGCAGCAGCAGGGGCAGCAGGAGCAGGAGCAGCAGGCAGCAGCAGGAGTACAGTGCAGCGCAGGAGCAGCAGCAGAAGCAGCAGTGAGAGCAGGAGCAGGAGCAGGCAGGAGCAGGGCAGGAGCAGCAATGAGCATCAGGATCAGAGCGCATATAGGCAGCAGGGGCAGCAGGAGCGCAGGAGCAGCAGGAGCATCAGGAGCAGCAGGAGCAGCAAAAGCAGCAGAAGCAGCAGGAGCATCAGAAGCATAGATCAGGCAATCAGGAGTGGCATAGAAAGCAGCAGGAGGCATTCAGGAGGCAGCAGGAGAGCAGGAGCACAGGAGCACAGGAGCAGCAGAGGGAGCACAGGAGCAGGGAGGAGCAGCCAGAGCAGGACACAGGAGTCAGCAAGCAGGAGCAATAGAGGCAACAGCAGAGCAGCAGTGAGCAGGAGCAGCATAGCAGCCATGAGCGAGCAGGATCAGCAGGAGGCCAGCAGGAACAGCAGGAGCAGATCAGAAGCAGAAGCAGCAGGAGCAAGCAAGTATCAGGCGCATGGAGCAGCAGGGGCATGGAGCAGCAGGAGCAACAGGAGCATCATCAGGGCAGCAGGAGCAGCAGGAGCAGTAGCAGCAGGAGCAGCAGGAGCAGCAGTAGCAGAGGAGGCACAGGCAGAGGCAGCAGGAGCAGCAGTAGCACAGCAGCAGGAGCAGCAGGAAGGAGCAGGAGCACAGAGCAGCAGGAGCAGCAGCAGGAAGCTGCACAGCGGACATGCATGAGAGAGCAGGAGCAGCAGCAGGCAGCAGGAGCAGCAAGGAGCACAGGAGCGGCAGATCAGCAGGAGGCCAAGGAGGAGCAGGAGCAGCAGGGACAGGAGGAGCGGCAGGGACAGCAGCAGGAAGCACATGATCAGCAGGAGCATCAGGAGCAGGAGCACATGAGCAGCAAGGAGCAGGAGCAGCAGAGGGCAGGCAGGAGGAGCAGGAGCAGAGGAGCAGCAGGGATCAGCAAGGACAGCAGTAGCAGCAGAGCAGCGGAGCAGCAGGAGCGGCAGAGCAGGCAGTAAGCAGCAGGATTGAGCAATAGCAGCAGGAGCAGCAGGAGCAGCAGGAGCAGCAGTCAGGAGCAGAGGAGCAGCAGGAGGAGCATGAGCAGGAGCAGCAGGGGAGCAGGACAGCAGCACATGCAGTGAGCAGGCGGACAAGAGCAGGCAGCGGAGGAGCAGAGCAGCAGGAGCAGCAGCCAGTCAGGAAAGCAGGATCGAGAACAGCAGCAGCAGGAGGCGAGTCAGCAGGAGCCAGCAAGCAGCAGGAGAAGCAGGAGGCAGCAGGAGCAGTCAGAGCCAGCAAGGGAGCAGCAGGAGCAGCGAGCTGACAGCGCAGGCAGCAGAGAGCAGCAGAGAGCAGGCAGCAGCGTCAGCCAGGGAGCAGCAGGAGCACAGGAGCAGCAGGAGCAGCAGGAGCGAGCAGGAGCATCAGAGACAGCAGGAGCATGGCAGGAGCAGCAGGAGCATGGCAGGGAGCAGCAGGAGCAGCAGGAAGCGCACGAAAAGGCAAGGAGCAGCAGGAGCAGGCAGGAGGAGCCAAGCAGTCAGGAGCAGCAGGAGCAGCAGGGCAGCAGGCAGCAGACAGCGAGGCATCAGGAGCAGCAGGAGCAGCAAGAGCAGCAGGAGCAGCAGGAGCAGCAGGAGCCATGGGGAGCAGGAGCAGGGTGGACGCAGAGCAGCCAGAGCAGAGGGAGCATAGCAAGGGTAGCAGCAGGAGCAGCAGGAGCCGCAGGAGCAGCAGGAGCAGCAGGGGAGGAGCAGGCAGCAGCAGGAGCAGCAGCCAGGAGAGCAGCAGCAGCAGGCCAGGAGCAGCAGGAGCAGCAGGAGCAGCGGATTCAGCAGGAGCAGCAGGAGCACAGGAGCAACAGAGGAGAAGGAGCAGCAGGAGGACCAGTGCGCATGCAAGCATGCTAGCAAGGAGCAGCAGGGGCCAGTGGCCATTGCATTCAGGATGTCAGCACGGAGCAGCAGCAGGAAGCAGGGGCAGCAGGACAGCAGAGGCAGGGCGCATGGAGCAGGCAGCAGCAGGAAGCAGAGCAGCAGGTAGCAGGGCAGCAGCAGCATGCAGCAGCAGAAGGAGCAGCAGGAGCAGACAGGAGCAGCATGAGCAAGCAGGGAAGCCAAGCCAGGAGCAAGCAGCAGCAGGAGCAGGAGCAGCAGAGCAGGAGGAGGAGCGAGCAGCAGCAGCGCAGCAGAGAGCAGGCAGAAGCAGGAGCAGGACGCAGCCAGGAGCAGCAAGAGAGCAGCAGCAGCAGGAGCAGGGGGCAGGAGCATGGCGAGGAGCAGCAGCAGGCAGTGGCAGCAGCAGCAGAGCAGCAGGCAGGAGCAGGGAGCAGCAGGAGCAGAGCAGCAGAGCCAGACAGCAGAAGCAGCCGCAGGGAGCAGCAGGAGCAGCAGAGAGCAGCAAGGAGCAGGCGAGCGAGGAGCGGCAGTGCGAGGGAGGAAAGCAGCAGGAGGAGCAGGAGCAGCCATGGAGCAGCCTGAGCAGCAGGAGCAGCAG